>JABFOV010006288.1:0-10875 GCA_022817685.1 Aradophagus sp. ZL-2020
GCGCGCTGCTCTCAGAATCGCTTGCGCCTATAGGACAGTATCTGAACCTGCTGTGCTGGTGGTGGCCGGGGTTATACCGGTACACCTGCTGGCGCAGGAGAGGAAGATCGTTTACGAACAACGTAATTTAAACGAACACAATAATTTAAATACATGATATCAATATCAGAATTAGTACAATGTTGTAACTATTTGTATATATTAATTATAGGCTTAAAAATGGTCGAATACACGACCGAAACGTCGCCATAAATAAAGAGTAATTAAACAACTAATGTGGTTGTTAATTTATTAACAAAACGCAAAATAACACGTCTGTATATGGACATATTTTAATTCACATGAAACGTGATATACAACACAGACGATTTTCAATTCATATAATATTATTCATCTAATTTCGTTAAGCATTGCCGTATTTCACTTATGTTACATTTTAACAAATAATTTCCAACTTTCTCTCAACACTTAAATTTCAATTAACTAACTTAACATCGATGACTTCCAATCCGTTCAATTCATTCTTCTCTTAAGCGTGATATTGAATCCTTCCCTTTCAATCGGATAAGTTATGTTTGAAGAGCATCTCAAATTTAAACACCGCCGCCGCTCACTTTTAGCATCGAAACTAAACGATGAGAAGCTCCGATCGCCGAGTGTTTTGTCCCGCTTTGCGACACGGGTACATCAAAGACCGATTTTCCACGTGTGCGAGCACCCGGCCACGTGTCTCGCTCGCGCGGCAGTGTCGCTACAAGAGCGAGCGCGTGGACACGCGCGTGTCGATCCACGATTGAAAGATAAAAAGCAGTTGACTGCGAATTTCGTTGCCGATCGCCGGATAATCCGCAGGCGACGAGCCTACGTGGACGGTCGATCGACATCTACTCATTTGGAAATGATGCGCTTCTTGGTTCGCGCTCGATTTAAACTGGTGGATTAAAGCCGACGTAAACATAAGAGAAAGAGAAAAAAAGATAAGAAGAAAGAAAAAAAATGATCGCAGACACTCGATACCAAAAGTGTGGGATCGTTCATGATACTTCGGATAGAGGTTCTACTGTTTTAAGTTCCGTTACGGGTCTTGCGTTCGAATCTCGGTTCGGGTAATCAGTTAGGTAATTTACAAACGATTTATTTCATAGTTTGAGAGTTTTGAAACCTCATTAATAATCAGTGAGTTACATTTCAAAAACAAGGGTCTTATTTTGAGACGTTTGGTAACTGAGACATTAAAAGCGTCTTACTTCAGCGTCTCAAACATCAAAAATGTCTCAGATTGAAACACTGGTCGATATCAAGGCGTATTTTCAGAAAATTTTTTACACAAACAGTTGAAACATTTCACGAGTTAAAATGGCCGAACGGAATTTAAGACGCGAAACGAAATTATCAATCGCGGCAGGAATCCTCGTTGATGGGTAATAAATATTAATTTCCGCGAAGGCGCGAGGGGTCGAAATCTGTTCCCAGGGAAGGCGAGCGCGGGTCACGTGGCTTGTGTCAATACGATCGGCCGGTGAAACGGTGACCCGGGGGCGACGCCGCGCGAAATTAGCTCCCAGGTTGCGGGGCGCGTTTACGCTCGGCCAAGTCGGCCGAACGGTCGCAAATATCGCCGCTATTATTCTCGGGCCCTTTGCCGGATTCCACGAATTAAACTTTGCCGCCCGCACACGCGCCGCTTGCCCGGGAAAAATTGAATTTCTTGTTTGTACAACGGCATCCGGCGTTGCGCCAGACTTTGACTGTCCGTTGACAAATTTCATTGACCGATTGTTTGTGCTCCGACTGTCTCCAAGTTGTTCATTTTTTCGTTTTACGGGTTTTCGTACATTTGTGCGCGGGGAATTGTCTAATAACACCTGGCATAGCTGACTTTGTTAATCGAAAAACAAGTGTTTTGTTTCGAGACATTTTTAATAATTGCAGTCAGAGAAATTCAGATTGATAATCCAGCTAGTCGATCTAGAAACGTAGAAAATGACTCATCATTTTGATAACATTTATAGTATTTTTTGACATGTTTCATAAACTTAGTATTTATATTGATTATCTAGATATTCACGTAGTTACGATATGATGTCGTAAACAGTTTCCTATGTGAAATTGTGCACGTTGCAATATATGTTGTGGTGGTTACAATATAGTTTTCTCAGTGTACTTTGGTTAATTGAATAATTAATTTTTTAACTATTTGCAGAAAATCCTCGACTATCTCCAGATAATAAAATTGACTATTTACTTCTCTGAGTGTGGGATACTTGATCGTGAAGAATTGAGACATTTTTGTTGTCTTATTTATCAATAATGTTTCGAAGTGAGACATTTGTTTTTTTTATTGTGTAACAGCTAACCCTTGTTAAAAAAATATATTAAATCCCGTTTAAGTTTCAATAATATTCAATTTATTTGAAACTTATTGGAAGTATGTAAAATGATAATTGAGCAAAGATATTGAATAGGCACATTGCCTATTGATTAAATGTACCGATGACTTAATAAAAATTAAGCATGACACCTCTTATTCTACAAATCGTATATTCACTTATTTAATCCTATTAAACTATCCTTATTTTTCATTAATAGAATATACATTAAGGAAGGAATATACATTATACAGGGAAATGAAGTATCTTCATGCATTATCCAGAATTAACAATTTAAAAATCTCAAATTTCGCGCCTTTTACAAACACCAAGCTTCGTGGAGCAATCTCATTGGATAATAAAAGCGTTACTCTCGACCAACTTCAGGGTTTCATATTTAAAAAAGAAAAACATATATTGCACACCAATTTCAAAAGCGGATGAAATCTTCATCTTCAACCGTCAACCAACCGACGCCACCGTAACATCTAAATGTTCTTCTCATAGCTATTATGTCTCATTCAAGCTTACCAACATTTACACCCACCATCAACGTCGACCGTTCTTGAAAACGATTCCCATATTAACCATAGACTCATTATCATACGACCTGACACCTCCCCGATCGTCCATATATTCATGACCTTTTCTCTCCCGCCCCCCAGTGGCCCCCCTCCCGTGACCGTGTTTACCCCGTGCGGTCTATTAACATGTCCCGAAACGTTGGAAAAGCTGTCGCCGGCGTTTATAAAATATGGTTTGTAAATGTTTCTCCCGGCCTCGGTAAATCCCTGGCACGGTGGCGGGGAGGGGGGGGGGGGCGAAGGCTTCGACACGATCGGCACGTGTCGGGGTCGCGTGGCCGGCACGCCACCAGGGATTACTAATTGTTCCTCAAGAATGCGAGCGATCACCGGCAATATCGAAAGCCCGCTCACGGGCCTTGGATACAGTTAATATCCGGCTAGGCAAACACCGGGCCGACGTCATCATGAATAAGTCGAAAAAAGGGGGCGCGCGAGTATTTGATTTTCACACATAATAAGCACGGTTTCCGAGCGTCGACGGCGCTAGTACGACTGTCAAGGCGATTTCTCACAATTCGTCTTAATGTGCGGTTAAATGGGCGGTTGATCGTTCGCGAGGAGCGGGGGGAGGGAGGGGGGGATCGTCGGGCCGAGGGTCGCGGTCAATTTCCATCTGAAATGGATTCTAATAGATTTGGCATTTACTCCGGGTTAGTTTAATGGAATAGCGAGGAGATAAGATCGAATTGTGAACGTTACTGTTCCTTGTGGGATGAATTGGCGGAAGGAGAAGTGACGGGATGGAGATATCAGGTCTTTACCATTAAATCTTATTTAAATTTGTTGGAAAAACGGACTCAATTTTTTGATTTTTCTTAAAATGTCACTGATATGTTTGAAATAGCCGCTGGTGCTATTAATAAATTAAGAATTTGAATTTTGCGCGACGAAGTCAGGTCTGGAATATCTTCTTTTACGAAAAAAAAAGTCTTCACATTTTCAATCTTTACCTACAGCTGTAAAACTGGGTAGAAATGACCCAGGTAGAAATTTTGCAACCTGATGAGGCTTTGATGCACGGTCTAACTAATGGTATCGATATGGCCCTGACTAGGTAAAATTTTCACTCGAGGGCTATATAGGGACCCGATTAGAAAGAATGCTTGGTTAGGGCCAACCCAATGCCACGCATTACATTCCTGTCATTGCCATATCAATTTTTCCTAGGGTATCAGGATAGATCAGATCAGGCAACTTTTCTACACTGCCATATCAGGACCCGATCAGAAAAAAATGCCTGATCAGGGCTACATCGATATGATACATTACAATTTATATCAAAACCTGATTTCATGGTTTCGATAATGGCTTGATAAGGCAAATTTTCATCTTCAAACTCATATAAAGACCTGACCAGAAAAAAATTCCCGATTAAGACCATATCGATACCGTGGAATTACACTCTATATCAAAACTTAAATTCGTGGTTTCGATAAGGTCTTGATAAGGCACCTTTTCTTCAAAACCATGTAAAGATCCGATCAGAACAAAATGCCTGATCAGAGCCATATCGATGCCAAGCGTTATACCCTATACCAGGGCCTAATCAGGCCATAAGATTTCAATTTAGACAGTGACACTTCATTACGAAGGCCAAATTTCAGTTCGATTTCAATTTTCACCGAAGGAATGTTATTGATCAATTCAGTGGAAGTTAAAACGATAAGCATAAGAATGGTTTGCAGCTTACGCTGGGCGCCACTTGTGAACGACATAATCGATTGTTCTTTTTATCAGGACCGCAAGAAAAATCCCAAAGGGCAGCGTGATATACAGCAGCTGACGTTAGACATGCACCGGCTGTTGAATGTGACATTAGTGCGACATTTGGAGCGTCAAGATGACGACCAACGTATACTACGGTACATTATAAAAGACAGCAGAAAGAGGGTCGCGCGATGCGCGTCAGCTTGCGGCGCTTTTTCCGCCAATTTCTCATCGGTTCTTCACGACGACTTCTTTTTACACTTTGCGAATAAAGTATAATACATACGGACAACAAAATTGAGTTTATTTATAATGTATTTTATTTAAAATATATTGAATATTAAATACTCTTGGCTCAAGTAGTTTATTTTGTTACGAATAATTAATTATTACAAGCACTTGAAAAAGGTTGTACACGACGAACATGAGTGTCTCAATTAGAAAATTGTTTGATGTTTGAAAAAGATGTCTCTACTTCTAAATATTTTTTCAACAAATAAAACGTGTATTTCTTTCAGTGATTGACTTGAGGGTTCATTGAGACCTTTTTTCAGTCACCGAAAATTTGAGTAATAATGTTATTTAGTTAGATTTACTGGATATTCAGTTAAATCTACTGGATTTTCAATTAGATATAATGAAAATTGACTTCAAACAACCGAAAATTGGTAAGCATTTAATTACGATTATCAGTTGTTTCAACTGAAATTTAAGTAGCATCTGATTTCACTGAAACTTGTACGTGCGGTTAACTTTATGCTCAGAATTAACACTGAAAAAAGTACTCTGTTACAAACTACTTGAATTAAGAAGTATAGTCGTTTTAAGCTACTTGTTTCTGTGAAACTACTTATTTTCAGTAGGTTTGAACTACTTCATTTTCTAACAGCTCCTAAATCAAGAAGTTAAGTGGGTTCAAACTACTTGTTTTAGTAAAACTTCTTATTTTCAGTATTTTTAAAATCATTATTTTTCTGAAATTTTTCATTGTCAAGTCGTTTTAAACTACTCGTTTTTCTGAAACTTGATAAAATAAGAAGTTAAGTACGTTTAAACTACTTGCTTCTCTAAAATTTTTTTATTTTTAGTATTTCTAAATTACTTGTTTTTCTTACTTTCAGTAGTTTCAGCTGTTTCACTTTCGGAAACTTTTTAAAGACATTTTAGTAGGCTCAAACTATTTGTTTCGGAGGTCTATTTTTGCAGCAAAGCCATTAAGGTGATTCCTCAGTTCCGGTGCCATGGAGTTAGTGTCTTTTCAAATTACAATTTCTAAATATAAAATTAAAACTTTTAAATATAACCCAGCAAATGTTTGACAATGGGAGAATGGTTCGAGCCTTAAAAATTGCAATTTCTTAAATAATTGTAGGCTGGGAAACTGCCAAAGCATTTTTTTCCACCTCAAAACTTTTGGCAGTTTCTGCATTGGAACAAAAGAAAAGAATTAACTTTTCGAAAATAAAAAACATTCTCCCAGAGTGATACATTTGCTGGGTTATATTTTACATAATTATTAATTTTAACAAAGTTATTTAAAAATACAATAATCTAGTGATAATAGCTTGAAAAATCACCTTAAAAAATCACTTTTTTCATTTCACCTATCCAAGCCTCTTTACCGTTACTCATTCCCATCGAACCGTCTCTTCTGATCGGTCGTGATTGTAAAAAATGCATACGACGAATGATATTTAGGTTTGCCGAACAATGCGCATCCTTGTGTCGGCGCAGATACGCCGTATTGACAAGTTGCGAGAGCTTACCATTTTCATGGGCAACTCGTATATTTCAATGGACAGCATCGCGCACTTTAAAGTCCCCTTTTCAAAGACAGTGTACACACAACAATGCCGTGAGTTCGTTTGCGCGCGCAGCACTTGAGCGGGCATTGTCAAAATTGGCACTTGTTTGGCATCTGCTATCGATGTGTTTTGCGTTGCGCGCACGAACGAACGCAAACGATAAGTAAAACAAACAATACGGCTAATCGGCCGCTTCGAGTGGACAGCGCTGCGCCTTTATTAAGACGCCTGCCTTTTTCGCCCAGTCCGCCCCTTCGTCAAGTGCGCCATTTATCCGATTCCAGGCACTGAGTCGGATAACGTTTTGCTCGTCGCTTTTGAGTGTTTCTTGCAGAGGGCCCGCGTCACTTCCGCGTTTGCAAATAAATTAATGCAGTGGTCACGTTAGCTTGCATTCGTTTGATTGGTTGATTCCTAAAATGTTACAGTGACTTATAAATATATATATATTCTTTCAAGTCTAAGTAATTTGAAAATTTCAAATTATTTAGACGATTAAATTGGTCGTAAATAAAAACAAGAATTTATATGATATATATACAGTGTAACGAAACAATATATAAGTCACCAAAATTTAGCTTGAAATCGCGCATAATGGCCAAAATCACACAGACATAAATATATTGTCCAAAAAGGACACCCATTTCTTCAAATTGTGCAGTTGTCAAAATGTATTGTAAACAATTTTGTGAAGAAACATAAGAATGGAAAGAAAAAAAAGAAGAAAAAGATGATAAAGAAGAAGAAAAAGAAGACGAAGAAGAAGAAGAAATAGACATTTTTATACTGGCACTGAAGAATCCCTATTCTCAATCCCAATCACAAAAAAAAATTTCCGTTTCCAGTTTAACAACGGAAAAAATGGAGTTTTTGTAACCGGGAATGGGGATTTTCCACCGCAACTTGCATCACCAGTTTAAGAATAAAGATTTTTTAGTTGTCAATTACAGAATAGGGATTTTGTATGACCAATTTGGGAACGGGGTTTTTTATTGCCTCTTGGAAATGAAGGTTCTTCATTGCAAAATTGAAAACATGGTTTCCTTGCCACTTTGGAAGAATCGGAGATTTACACCGTCAATTTGAAAATAGAGGCTTTTCATAGCCGGTTTAAACACAGAAATTTTCACATCGTAAATTTAAGATTGGAGATTCTTCATTGCCAAAAAGTAAATTCGACATTGGGAGCTCATTGCCAATTTGGGAATTATGCACTGAGAAAAGAAGATTTCACTATCTCGAGATGGTAAGGAATAGATTTATGGTATGGAATAGATTTATGGATTTATGGTACAATCTATTTAGATTGTATTATCTAGATTGTACTATTTTGTTTCGATCCACCTGAGTTTTAGGTGGCGCCATAGTGAAACAAAGCGTTGTACAATCCAAGATGGTAAGATCTTTTTTTTACCATCTCTATCGAGAAGATACAATCTTTTTTTCTCAATGTGGTTATTTCTTGACATTTAGAGAATGGGAAATTTTTATTGTCAATTTTGAAGTAGAGATTCTTTAAGCTTGATTTTGACATGAACATTTTTCATTGTAAATTTGAAAATGAAGGTTTTTCATTATCAATTAGGGAATGATAGTTCTTCGTTGCCATTTTGAGAATGAGAAATTTTTGTTGTCAATTTGGAAGTAGGGTATCTTTATAATTGATTTCGACATGGAAATTTTTCATTGTAAATTTGACAATGATGGAATGATGGAGAGAATGAGAGTTTTTGCCAATTCAAAAATTGGGGTTTCTCATTGCCAATCAGGGGATGAATCCACCCGATCCACCCGAATCTCGATTTTAATTATTTCTTTCAAATCAACCAATAAATAGAACAATTACAACTTTGTCATTTTAAACGAAAAAATTCTTCATTTTTCATTTAAACCAAACTGAACTACAAACCTCAAAAAGCAAGGAAATTTCTATCACTTTTGACAAATTCAGCGCAACTAAGCAACCTCCAAGTGGTTTCCCTGACAGTTAAACGACACGATAATAAAAACGAGGCTCTTGCGTTTATTTATAATAAAGTGAAGACAGTTGTCGGTCGAAATAAAAAAGGATTAAGTATCGACGGGAAAAAAGCGGCTTCACCTCCGCTTCCTCACCCGGCCCAGCCCCGTTTCTCCATTTCCACCCACCAAGATTTCTGCTCCAATATACGTCTTTCCCAGCGAAAATTCCCCGAGCTTGATATATCTGTAAGCGTAAGCGTTCTTACGATCTTTGCTTGCCCCAATATCTTGGCTGAGGCTACCCTCGGGTTTGGGTTTGCCTGACTGAGGCGCCGCCTGGTGGGGGTAGTTTTATTAAACTTTCTCCACCCTTGCTTGCGCGAGCGGAGGGTGACGGGGGAGTAGCGATTTGACGGCGCTGGGAGGGGAGGGGGGGCGAGCGGAAGGGAGAGAGCCTCTCTTCGTGCTTTAAACAGAAGCTAAAACTATGGCACACGGGAGATAGACGCGAAGAGCGCGTAAATTTACGCTGAAAGAAAAGAGAGGCCGAGGACAAGGAGGTTCATTTTCAACGGAATATTGGCACGCGTATATCATGCAAAATTATGTCGCTCGGAGAGCGGAGATTTTGTTGAGTTATTTGGAATGAGGACCGGGAAGGGGTGGTCCAGGGGAGGTCGAAGGGAAGAGAAAAGGTAGTCGGCAAATGGCAAGAATTTACTTTTGTCGTTCCTGGAGGGAAATTTGAGTCCTTAGCCATGGTGAAATCACTTTGTCTTCCCGTCTAAAAAATTAATGCTAGACGCAAAGTTGTGAATATTCATACGCTTAATAGAAAAAATTGATATGGTAGCGGCAGGGATTTAACGCATGGCCTTGGCATGGCCCTGACAGGGAAAATGTTACAGATCCGACCCTGGTATATCTCTGATGAGAAAAATTCTGAAGATCAGGACCATGCCAGTAGAAACTGATATAGTAATAACAAGGATACAACGCATGGTGTTGATATGGCCAGGATAGGGAAGATTTAATTGACCCGGCCTTTACATAATCCTGATAAAGCAAATTTTCGAGACCAGAAGTACGCTTTAGCAGAAATTGATATGACAGTGGGAGGGATAACGCATGGCCTTGATATGGCCTTGAGAGAAAAAATTTTATAGATCCGAACTTGATATACCCCTGATAAGGCAAGTTTCTGAGATCAGTACCATGCTAGTAGAAACTGATATGGCAATAGCAGGGAGGCAAATGCATGAAATTCATATGGCCAGGACAGGAAAAATTTCATGGATCCGGTCCAGACATGGTCCTGATAAGAAAAATTGTGTTTATCAGGGCCTTTTGATATCATGTTATAACCTTATCAAAACCGTATGAAGTTCGTTTACGGGTAGATAACGATAGGCCAAACTTTGCGAATCTAAAACACGGTATAAATATGGTTCTGAACGAAAAAATTTCTCTCGTTAGTCTCATATCCAAACTGGGTCACTAAAATCTTCCTTGTCAGGGTTTTATCGATGCCATGCCTATCATTGTCATGTAAATTTCTCCTAAGTTATCTACACAGGCCTAATACTGGTTTTAAATTTGTCATAGATTCTTGAAAAATAATCATATTAGGGTGGCCTCAATTTTGCAAACCAGTAAAATCTGTGGAGAAGCTAATAGATTTTATTAATATTAGGATTGACAAATTTTTTCGACAATAAATATAGCATTCAGGAAAAATTGAAAGCAATATTAAACAACTTTTCGTTGTGAATGTCAACAAATGTAAATTACGGCAGTTTTTAATTTTGGATTTTAGTATGGGAAAAACAATTCAAGTTTAAGTTATTTATATAAAAAGTTGCTATTTTCATTGAATTATCATTATTTGTAAGAAAAAGTCTCAAAATACCTGCGATATAAAGGTCTAAAAACGTTTCCTGCTAATCCTCCTCTTAAAACGATGAGATATTAAAAACTTGCAGAAGATTCCTACATTACCGATATTTCAGCGTTTCTCGTTATTTACTATAATAGTTAACATTAAGTTAAAAATAAAAGGTACAGATCAATTCCAACTCAAATCTCCTTTAATTTCACACGAAATATTTGATTTTTCATGTAGTTTCGGGCACGGTTTAATTAACCTAAAAAAAAGCGTAGAAATTATGGAAAAATTCTCACGTAATAATTTGTTTGTAACGAAAAAAAAATCGAACAACAACTGACCTCTTCTCACCATTTTTTATTTTTATACCTCATTATTTACTTAAATTCCTAGATTTAATTACTAATTAATGACATTCTCTTAAATACTTATACACACTGGGAAAAATAAAATAGTGAATCAGTATTGTTTCAAGACTGGAAACCTCTTTGAAGGACACACTAAAAACCAATCATATAAATTAGTGAAACAGACAAAGTCAAACAATCTCTCGGTTTACT
>JABFOV010006289.1:0-10872 GCA_022817685.1 Aradophagus sp. ZL-2020
CCGATGGGGCGTGGCCTCCCACTCCTGGCCTAGCAGCGGTAGAGGTGGAATGTGCCGCTGGTGGGGCTCCAGGGGCGCAACGAAGTCACTTCGTTACAATGTTAATGGTGCGGGATCCTTTATAATTCTCAATTTTTTATTTCTATTAAAAACAACTAGGGAACTTAATCTCTTAGAGTTGTTACAATGATTTAAAATTGGATTTATTGTTTTGAAAATTGCAAATGTACACATATTTGACGACCGCTCCATCTGTCACAAATTTAACATTTCTTCGATACAAAATTCACAAACCAACAAGATTCATGAAGATTTTCCTTTTTTAGTCGCACTATGTTTAAAGTGTTTTTCATGATTATTAATAAAGTTTTAGCTTTCTGAAAAATGGTTTATTCTTTAAATTTTTAGTTAACCCGTTTATTGTTCACTAAACAATAAAATTCATTTAAAATTCACTAAACGAAAAGTAAGAAAAATTACGGTCACGTTGACACTTTAACGGCAGGTGCTTATCCCCACTCCTACAAAAATACGTCGATTGGCATTGCTCCCACTTGGCGGCTTTCGTAGTGACCCGTGGAGTTGGACCATCAAAGTGTTCATGGAATAATCACAGAGCAACATTAACATACATATTTTATAAATATTTTTTTTCCTAAAATATGTAATTACTAAAGTACTAAATAATGTTACTAAACGTTATGTACAAAAAAAAAAAAAAAAAAATGAAGAAAAAATTTTACATAATCCCAATCGCGTATTCGTAATTAGTACACCCATTTCGTAAATTCGGAATTTTTACGTAATCCCAATTGCGTATTCGTAAGTGGTATACACATTTCATCAATTGGGAGTAGTAGCCGCGCCGTTTTCTGCGCGGTTGCTGAGCCGACTGACGGCGCAATGTGCCGAAATATTTTCCGTGTACTTGCTTGACGTTAAAGACATTAAAACTGAATCAATAAAAATATAAATATTTGAAATGATATCCAACTTTGTCCATAATTCTGTTTTATATGTTAACAAACGTGGAAACTGTTCGAAAATAAGGTAAAATAAATTATTTATTATTTTAATATTCTTTTTTTTCAGAATACAAGTTACCAAATTGTGACAACATTTTGGAATTGGCTGAAAACGTTACAGAAAAAAAATAAAATATACCGATGTGAAGAAAGAGGTCGGGGACCTCAATTGTGAATATTTGTCAATAGGACCTGATAGCGATGCAGCAGTCTTATACAGTCAACATATGCTGTCGTATTTCCTTGATTTGACTGATGTGCAACGTTTTCAACTTGCAATAGACGGCACATTTAGTATCGTTCCACGAGTGAAAGGAATTTACCAGCTTCTGACAATCATGATTGTTCACGAAAATCAAGTAAACACAGGGTTGATGGGTTAAGAATTACTTGGCGGCTCTTAAAATGTTTGAAATTTCAACCATAAGACCTTGTTAGAAGTATTAAAAATAAAAGGTTTTTAAGATTTTTACTTTACAAAGGCTCATTTTCAAGATTCATTTTCTTCGCGCTGTAAAGTAGTACAATGAAAAAACGATTCCTTTTTCATTAATTATTTAACAATATGTGTTTAAATGATTTCCTCTTTAAATCATTTATAATAATAATAATGAATTATAATTTAATACAATAATATTATTACTCAAACATTACTCCAACTTAACATTACAAATCATTGATTAACTATAAATAAAGTACAAAAAAAATCGCAGGTTATTTATTGGTCACAATTTTTCATAGTATTATTTATTAGCGCGAAGAAAATGAAGTAAGAACCGTGAAAATGTTATTTCTTTGATACTTCTAATAAGGTTTTGTGGTTAATATGTTCAAAACCCTTGAGAGTCTCCAATCCATTCTTAAGTCGCTACCTCTTTTAAATAATTTATGTTTAATACTTAGCAAAAAACGATGTTACATTTGTAACATTGTTTATTGTAATCTTTCTTATAATTTATATTATAAAAAAAATAATTCAATACGTTTAATAGAGACAGAAAATTGTACAGTGAAAAATACTATTACAATGGTAAAGGTTCGTATTATTATTGCTATAGTATAATAATTACATACAAACATTATCTTCCAGCAAATAATAATAATAATTATCTTTCTTTTTCGAGGACAGATTTTTTTAAAATAAACACATTACTTTCACGGAAGATGTAATGAAGAAACAGGATTTGAAAACAGCTATCATAGTGCATCAATACTCCATCCCATAACAGGCCTCTTAATACCATTGTGTTATTTCCTACGTAAAATTCGCAGTAACATTTCCACAAAGTTTTCATACTTGTTTGCAATAGAAATTGGTGTTTCATACTTTGAACATAATTGTTTCATACGTGCGATGAGTAATAGTTTTCCGAAAAGTAGAGCCGGAAACGTTCCCATTTATTCACAGAGGACGCGACGCTTGAGAGCTGGAATTGAACATACGTGGAAAGAACGCAACACTTCTGAGTTGATAGTTGACGTATATGGGGAATATGCGACCCTTCTAATTTGCACACATAAAGCAGTCTCGTTTTTTGTAGAAAAATGTTTTTCACTCAATCGAGTCATTCTTATTTAGAATTTTCTAAGTCGTGTCATAGCATACTTGAGGCTTTCGTTTAAAGATTCTTCCTCATTTCTCAAGCATAAGTCTTGTCATGCATACAAATCAAAGTCGTCGCTACATCAGTTAAACATTAGTTGAATCCAATTAACGCAACAATCGCATGTTTAATAACTTCATGCATAGTGATATGTCGAAAAAAATGATGAAGACTGTTATACAGCTCATGACGAATTAGATTAATTTCAGACAACTTACATTTATTATAAATAAATCTTCTTTCGGTTCTATCACGGTTTCATCTATGTACCATGTGTGTATCTTTTAAGTTCTATTTAAAGATTCATACAGATTCCATTCGGGGCTTCATTCAGAATCCATCACGCTTCATTTGGGGTCCATTGCGATTTCATTTGCGGTTTTTTTTTGCTTCCCTTCGCAATTTTAATTCGATTCCATTTAAATCCCTTTTCCACTCCATATGAGGTACCATTCGAGTTACATTTGACTTTCCTTTCGGTTCAATCATGGTCTGATTTGATTTTCGGTTCTATTTGCAGTTCTTTTGATGTTCTCATGGCAGTTTCGATCTGTCACGGTTTCATTTGAGGTCCATTTAAGTTTTTCTTTGGTCCATGTGGAGTTGCATTTGGGTTCCATTACAGTTTCCTTTCGGTTCAATTACGATTACATTTGGATTCCGTTTGAGTTACTTTTCGATTTCATTTGTGTTTCTTTTGGATTCCCTTTACCATGGGCGCAGGCAGTTTTCATTCGAACAAGGACAACAAAGATATCAACAGGTTAAATAAAAGTTGACAAAAGAAGGTGCTGCGGCACCATCTAATGTCCCCTTTTATTTAACCTGTTTATATTTTTGTTACCTTTTTTTGAATAAATTCTGCCAGCGCCCATGCCCTTTACGGTTTAGTTTCATCATGATTTCATTCGGGCTCAATTTGAATTTTTTTCGGTCCCATTTTAAGTACCATTCGAGTTTCTTTTGAATTTTCTTTCCGTTTATCGTGGTTTCATTAGGGTTTCATCACGGTTTCATTTGAGATCCATTTGGGTTTCTTTTCGCTTCCCTTTGCAGTTTCTTTTTGGGTTCCTTTTGCGGTTTCGTTCCATCACGGTTTCATTTCGGTTCCATCTAAGTTTCTTTTCGGTTCCATCACGGTTTTACTTAGGTCTCATTTGGGTTCCTTTTCGGTCTCATTTGTCGTTTTCTTTTGGGTACCTTTTGGGGTTTCAATCCATCATGGTTTCATTTGAGTTTCACTTAAATTGCTTTTCGGTTTCATTACGGTTTCCTTTGAATTCCATTCGGATTTCCTTACAGTACTATTTGCGGTTTCATTAGGGCTTCATTTGAGTTCCTTTTCGGTTCTATTACAGTTTCATTCGAATTGGATTTGGGTTTTATTTCCTGGAACAGAAATTGAACCCAAATGGAACGTTCCACTACTAAATAAAAAGTTCCACTTTGCCACGAGGGTATATTATATGCCATGGACAGAAGTTTTCAGTTAATTAGACCAACTGGATATTACTGACGATTTGTGCCAATTTATTTATCTTCGAGCAAAAGGATAGTTTAGCTAATTTATATTTGTCGTATTTAAAATTTTTGTCCAATTTCAATTCATTTGGCACATTGCAATAAGCGAACAACACTTAGCAGCTGATTTCAGAATTCGTAGAAATTTTGCTATATCGTACAACATTAAATTTAACTTGATTCTCACATTGAGCATTGCTAGTAAGGTGGTTATATGTTAATAGTGGTTTTCATGTCAAGCACATACAACGGATTCCACAAACCTCCTGTGGACTTCAGATCGAGTACTAAAAAGACACAAAATCAGGCGTTCATAGAACGTCTGTAAGGCGTAAGGCGTATGCGTAATTTTTGAGTATTTTAGTGCAGTCCAAACAGCGTCCATGTGGAGTCGTACATTTTTAACTGGATAGGCTGAAAACTTATAAAATACACAGGAAATTATCTATCAATTTATCAATACTTATTCTGCCACTCGATTTTTTATCATTTAACGGATTTTATTCATTATAAATATAATAGTCGTAAATTCTTCCGTTTAAGTTGTTTTTCAAAATTGTTTGTTAATGTGAAGTACAAATCTTACGACAGAATCTCGTACTACAAAATTTCAGCCCTGAATAAATTCTAAAATTCCTATAAACCCCTTCTCCCACTCCATTATCCTATTTATGTTTCTTCACATGAAGTTTACATTCTTTAGTGGACAAATTAGGACACAATATGGATTCATCTTTATCCACTCTACAACTGAGAAAAAATTGAAAAATGAAAAATTATTTATGATCAAATCATATATTTCATTGGTCAATATCGAGTACACTTAACAGGTAGTAAATATATGTCTTTGTGTAGTGCATGCATGAAAAACATCGACGCGAGAAAAAGCGATATAGAAAAAGTAGTAAATAACCAAACCTAATAAAGTAAATTTTCAAATTTTTCATTATATTAAAAGTAAAATAATAGAGAACCTTTGTATCCTTATGAAAAAAATTACTGCTATCTGATGTGGCAAAGGTTTGGATGATGCACACGCGTGAAACGTCTGTCAGTCATATTACATACTATTGAGAGCCTCCGGAAATTAGCCCGCGCACATGATCCAAACCTTTGCCAAAGCTGCTAGCAGTAATTTTTCATATGCTGGTAAACTTATTTACAATATCATTGATATTAAAAATTAGCATTCAGTTCATCTCTGATAGATGTCTATATATTAATAACACATTTTCGGTTGACACTGAGTGATGCAGTGCCAATAATTTCTTGCATTGACTAATACGCTATACTTTTTTCTGAAAATAACCAGTGATGTAACAGATATTACTTACTAACGTCTTTTTTCCTGTTTATGTGAATTATATTTTACTTATTGTAACATGGCATTTTGCCATGTTCCAATTTTCGTTTAAATTTTCAATTTGGAATTTTAAATTTTGAGTTGCCAAAAGAATGAAATTCTCGAAGACCATATTTGTTTATATTATTTACTAATAATTCTATTTAATTTATTATGTTACATATTTTATAAGTTTGCTCGCGTTATAGTATTTTAATAAAAAAATAATATTATTGTTGACACAGTTGTTACAGATTTATTTGACAAACAGACTTCATTTTTTTATAATAACAATTATTAACATTACAGCATTATCCAGCAGTATGGATTCTAATGTCCGATAAGATGGAAGTGTCTTATAAATACGTATTGACTTTTGTTAAAAATCACGTCTTATCGGAATTCCACTTTGAGTCGTGCATGACAGACTATGAGTTTGGACTTCATAATGCAGTCAATGAAGTGTTCCAACATATACAGATAATACACTGTCATTTTCATTACTGTCAGGTATGTAATAGCATAAAATATATATATGGCCATTTCAATGAAGTTGTGAATTGACAAAGTAAACCGAAACTGTTATATTGTACTATTTATATTGTTTCTCTCAACATAACTTTAAACAAATCAGATTTAATTTACTTGAAATTTTATCTTTTATAATATATTTCTGTTAATGTCAGAAAAAAATTTTTTGTCTAACAAATAATTATAATAGGCAAAAAAGAAAAGATAACTGAACTCCAATTAAAACGAATGTATTTAGATGTAAACATCTGAACAGCTTTTCGGAAGCTATTTCTCTATTAACATTAAAAAGACGGTGTAATGGGTTTTCGTAATGCTAAAAGTTTTTGAAATATTTGTAATTAATTGTAAACATTCCGTAAAAAGATATTCACTTTAATTAAAGTTTTGTTTCAAAGCTTTAAAACTTTATTCGAATTCATTCTTGTTGTGTGTCAACGTATTCGAATAGAGTTTTGATACTGTAAAAGCAATTTGAATGAAATTGTAAAAAGTTTCAAAAACATTAAACATTTCAAATATACATTACAACCATTTCATTTTTAAAATATAAATGGTTTTTTCTTCCATAGAAACATTAAAATGTCAAATGTCAATGGATTCTTTTTTATTGACTATGACATTTCAAATTTGTGTCGAAGACTAGAACATCTAAATAATTGCTTGCCCTGGTTAAAATAAGCAACTCGTTGACAACTCGACGCCAAATTCGAATGCGTTTGCGAGACATTAATGAGAGGAAAGTAAATTCGAGTCATTGACGAGTCATCGGCGAGTCTGAAACTGACATTTTTACCTAGGTAAAGGCTATAACATCTCAATGGTTGCTCGTAGATTAAGATATCTTATTTGTTACTCGAAGAGTAGGCCACATACGTATCTAATGAACTGTATTAATTCAAATGTATAAATTAATGAATCAATTATCTATTAATTCCGAAGAAAACATTGTTGAATTATGAACGAATATTATATAAAATTGATCAAATTGTAGAACGGTATTCAATTAATAATTGACCTATGTTTTATTCTGAATTAATAAAGAATTAATTTTTAAAATTAATACATACGAATTATCAAAGTTCAATATTTACTGACATGTAGTATTCAAGTAGCAATTGATATATCGCAGTCTTTGTCAGCAATTTCAAATGACGTACCAAATGAAAAAAAATCCATTCAGATTATCAGTTTTTTTAAAAGAGTTTTTTTATCTTTGACAATGAAAAGATTGTAACAGATTTCTGTGATATCCAAAGTTTTTGAAAGAAATCATGGATGTCAATTATAATATTTTAATTTTTTAAAAACAAATTTTATATGAATCCGATATTTTATAAGTAAGCCTGACTCGAAATTGTTCGCTTTCTGTTATGATAGTATAATAATAACAACAACAACAACAACAACAACAACAACAACAACAACAACAACAACAATCCAAAATATATCAATGATGTATGTAACAAATCTATTTTTTTCTTTAAGGCGATTTTGAAACGGTCACGAATTTTGGGGATTTACCAGAAATTGGCAAAAATGATTCCAGAAAAAGTACAAGTATGTAAATGTTTAATTTTGAAACACAATTGCACATGTGCAGAAGTATGATTTTATTATTCATAAAGACATCAATAATTAACAATTGTTATATGTGAAAACATAAGTGTAACCATTTACTGCTGGAAGCTTTCCCCACCACTAATGGGACGGACCGTCTCTTCACTTGTGCGACAGAGAAGTAACGTGTTAAAAAGAAACCGCTCAGGGCCGTATCTACATGGGGCGATGTACAAATGTTTTTAAATAATGAATAAATATAATTCGTTAATAATAATTAACATAATAACATAATAAATACTGGTATAAATGCAATGAAACCATAATTTATTTTATTCAATTGTTAATTGCTTTTAATAACTTTTGTTTTTATAAACATAACCTCAATATCAATACAACTTCTAATATTCAGAAAATTCAATATATGCTCGGAAATAATTATTCTTACATAATAATTTAAATTATTATTACTTTCCTTAAAGTCCTTGTTTTTAAATAAAAATTCATCACTTTTTATTAATTTGAATTGCAGCACCACGAAAAAAATATTCTACGGTACTGCCAAAAGATCACGTGCTCACTCACACAACAGTCTATTTACCAATACATGGAAACGTCGAATTTTCATTGGTTAAAACTTCACAGACGAGTCGAAGTGACGATTCGTGACTTTCCAGCAGTAAATGGTTAAGAAAGCGTACATCGAAGACGGACGGATTGTGCAGGAATTTGAAGCTGATAGCGCTCAAAACGTCAATGATACTGCGTCGTCAGAAAAAACGCATGAAAATTGAATGAATGTTTTGCACCGACTAATGGTCTTACCGCTGTTGCCATCTGATAAAATAGTGCAAGGGTTTGAGTTTGTCAAATCATGTTGCACTACAGAATTATCCAGTCTGTTTGAACCTTTGTTTCAAAATTGTTTCACACCAAAAACTTCTGGTTGGAAAAAGTTGGAGTAGAGAACATCAGTGTCTTCGACAAACCAATGAAAACTAATAACGCAATTGAGTCGTATCACGCAAGATAGAGAGACCATGTGAAAAAAATCCATCTTTATCATCATTTATAGGTATTTTTTGTCTGTAATTTTGTATATATTTTTAGTACAATGCTGCCAGATATAAAAGGACAAACGCCAGTAAAGTTATGTCTAATGAATAAAGTTTGGTCACGATTTATTCTTTTTTGTGGTAAAACTGTCTTTGAAATAGGACGTAAATAAGAGTAAATGATAGTAAAAGAGAGTAAATGTAAGAATAATTGAGACTAAAGGAGAGTAAATAAGAATATCAGGGTGTCAAGTGGGCGTGAAAAGCGGGAAAAACGGGAATTGTACGGGAATTGTCGCCGGGCGGGCAATGTGCGGGAAATGTACATGATTTTTTTTATTTCGGCGGGAAATTTTTTTAATGATTTAAGAATATATAAAATTTGTTAAATGCATCCCTTGATGATTATAAAAAAATATAAAATAATATATTATATTGCAAACAAAATTTTAATTTTTTGATGTTAATGTTACTGCTATTAGTATTACTGAAACCTCGATACACGGAGACTACAAGAAGTCACTTAATGATTTTTATAACAACAATTTATACAAATATAAAAACAGATATTTTTCATATATTTTTAAATGCTGATAAATGGATGTTATTGTAAACATAATCATTGCATTTTATTTAATTTTATAACCATTGACAGTTTAATAAAGATTATGTAGAAATGTTAAATTTTGTATTTTTATTAATAGTTTCAAAGACAAAATAAATGAGAAAATCGCGCTCGGATCGTCATATTGAAAAAGAAATCTTTATGTAGGTGTATTTTGAGAAGTTTGCAATGTTGCTCCACGGCGGGAATTGTACGGGAAATGTACGGAAAATGTACGGGAATTTTTTTTTTCAAAACCGCTTGACGCCCTGAATATGCAAGAGTAAATGTATGAATGCCGAAAAATATACACTGGTACCAAAAGTAAGTATTCTGTTTACACTTAATGTACTGTGGCTATCTTTTATGAAAAATCCTATAAAAATAATTGACCGGATTTTTTGGTCAATTTGATCAACTTGGTGTCAATTATAAAAAGTTTTTGATAAAAGAAGTAGATAATGACACCGTCTGGAAAAAAATAAGAAAATGTTTGAAGCAAAAAAACAAAATGTTTAGGCCAAGTCGATGTTGATCAAGTGATGGTCAAAAGTCACGTTATTTCTATTGTAAGATAGAAAATCAAAAAATGTAGGTTTTGTTGTTTAATTTTAATATTTAATTTTGTATACTTTTTATGTCTTCTTTTGAAAAATTCATTATATTAAACGTTAACCGTATCAACTGTATAAACTTTTGAATGTTAAAAAATAAATATAATTTTTTATTTAATTATTGTTGAATAGAAAAAAACGTCATAAAATTTAAAATAAATTAAATAAATCACCTTGAATCATAAAACGTGAACACCTGTAACTAAATCATTTAGTTACAGGTGTTCTCGTTTTCTCGAAAAACCTCGAAAAACTCTTGATCCAAGAACAGAACTTCGATTTGGAAAATTAATTTTTCAATCAAGATTTTTTTGAGATTGGATCAATTAAGAATGTTTCTTGTTCGAAATTTTTTATTTAAATTTAAATTTTAAATTTGCTTCTTATATAGAAATACGCTAGCGCAAAAGAAGAACCGTAAAGAATTATTCGTTTCCGGGCGCACGGAAACATGAAGCGTAAGACGCAGAGCATTTTTAAATTTTGTATCTTGTTATGACTAAAATAATGTGATTTTTGACCATTATTTAATCAATATGCTCTTACGCAAACATTTTTTGCCAGCTGGCCTGGTAATAATCTGGAAAAAGTCTGGATCATAATCGCGAGCCAGACGCCTGCAAGACGAATGCCGTAATAGTGCCAGACTTCTGGGGTCTGATATTAGTATGGTATTCTTAATGTTTTTTTGCTCAAACTGTTCCTTGGTTTATAATTAATTTTTTCCCTCCTTCTTCTTTTGTGACCAAGAGAAACCCATATAAATTAATAAATAATTTTGTTTGAGACTTTGTTTTTTCATATTTTTATTGCTTAATTTTGCTGACGTTTCGTCCAATTAATTCGGACCTCTTCAGAGCTATCAACAATTAACTTAAACTTTAAACTTAAATTATTTTTCAAAAATTGTTCTTATCTAGATATTCGAATACTGTTTGCGGAAAATTAACGATTGCAAGAAAAATTAATTTTAGTTTATGTTAATTGTTGATAGCTCTGAAGAGGTCCGAATTAAT
>JABFOV010006290.1:0-10871 GCA_022817685.1 Aradophagus sp. ZL-2020
GTATAATACCATACACTGCTTTTATTCGATCGTGGTACCATAATTATGATTACTGCATGGTATTTGTTTCATAAATAGTTGCCTGAAACATAAGATACCAAAATGATGGTTGTGGTACCACATATAATAAATTGATTACCGCAGCAACTATACTTGATCCCAAAAATGAAATTTTCCGCTAGCCATTCGAATATGACTAATTCAACTATACCGTCTTCCGAGAACGAGCGCGCGGCTTTATTCATTTTTTTTAGCCAACCGCCTGCGACTGATTCGCGCTTTCAAAGTCAAGCTCGCGAAACGCACGTCGACAGCCACACCGTCGTGCAGTGATCTCGCGCGCGTCGCGGCGTGCGGGTTCGCGATGATCGTTGCGCCGATTTTGTGCTACGTTACCAATTGCACACGTGCCATTGACCGATCGTTTGGGAAAAGTTTTTGATAATAGTTGTTGACAAGTAAAGTTGTTTTTAGTTTTGTGGCTGATTTTTTGTTGATTGATTTTGGTTCCGATTGATTTTGGTTGATCGGTTGAATTACGGCATCCGAAGTATGATAACGTTGCCGATATCAACTTCCAGCCCTTACGTGACGGTCACGTCTTACAGCGATGCTAGTGATCTTCGTAAAAAATTATCGGTGAGGTGTAGAAAAGTAGTAGTCGGGACATCTTTCGTTTTGTATAGTGATATTGGAAAATACCTTTGCAATGAAATAATTGATTTGTATTGTGTGATAATTGGCAACTTCGGTGGTAAAATGGTATTTTTGCCATTTAAATAGTAACTTTGATCATTCAGTGGTAAGTTAACTATATCAAAGAACCAAATAGTTGCTAGTTAGGTAGTGAAAGTTACTACTTAAATGAGGAAGCAATTATTTAAATAGTAAAATGAAAATAAAAAAAAGTCAATGGTAATTTTTACAATGTTGGAATGGAATAGTAAAAGTTACTATTAAATAGTAAGGGTTACGATTAAAATGTATTAATTACAGTTGAATAGTGAAAAAACTACTGTTTTGTATGAATTACTAACAGACAAGTTACTACTTAATTGCTAAAATAATCATATGATTCGTAAAGTGGTATGTTTTCAATATTTAATTAGTAACTTTTGCTACTTGGTAGCAACTTTAAATATACTAAGGAAACCGAGGAGTAAAAATTACTATTGAATAGTACGAGTTTCTACTACGTAGGATAAATTGGTGCAAAATACTGGAAATTACTACTATTTTGTATTATTTTCCAATAAAAGTAAAATTTGCAACTACATTATTTAAAAATACTAGCAAATAGTAAAAGTTACTACAGAATAGTTGAAGTTAACACTACATAGACAAATGTAATACAATAAAGCCAAAGTTAGTACTACATAGAACCAATTTACTACAATATAGTCAAAGTTACAATTACATAGAACAATTGACTATATAAAATAGTCAAAGTTACTACTACACAGAACAAATTTACAACAATATAGTCAAAGTTACAACTACATAGTACAATTTACTACAAATTAGTCAAAATTACTACTACGTAGTACAATTTACTACAAAATAGTCAAAATTACTACTACATAGAACGAATTTACAACAATATAATCAAAGTTACAACTACATAGAACAATTGAATATATAAAATAGTCAAAGTTACTACTACATAGAACAAATTTACAACAATATAATCAAATTACAACTACATAGTACAATTTACTACAAAATAGTCAAAGTTACTACTACATAGAACAATTTTGCTACAATGTAGTCAAAGTTACTACTACATAGAACAAATTTACAACAATATAATCAAAGTTACAACTACATAGTCAATTTACTACAAAATAGTCAAAGTTACTACTACATAGAACAATTTTGCTACAATGTAGTCAAAGTTACTACTACATAGAACAAATTTACAACAATATAATCAAAGTTACTATTTTGCAGTACAAATAACTGCTGATTACTAAACGTTACAATTCAAATTAAATACCATTTAAGTAGTAAAATTTTTCTGTTCGGTATTACAAATCACTGAATTTTTTTACAATTAATCAAATATTAACTACATTTTCTGTACATTGCAATGGTGTCAGCCAATCTTGTCGGAGACGGCAAATTTTTTTACTTCTCTTTTGGTGATAAAATTAAAGTGGCCGAAGACGACCGTTGGCATGAATTCATACTCGTTAGACGAGGGAAGCTGAAACACGTTCACTAAAATCGCAACGGTTAATTTATTCACAAAGCTACAAGCAATCAAACTTCCTTATTCAACTCTTTTCGGTTTCCATTTCCATTTTATCGATCATTTTATTGTCTCGTATTGTTTCGAAATGAAATTTACACTAAGCTATTGTAATGTCAAACCTGTTTACTCGAGTGGAACATTTTTCTTGGACTTTTGCTGGTGCTAGTTTCTCACTTCACAAAAGGATACAAACAATTTTTATCTCATCTAGTATATTACTTGGAAATGTTGTATTATTTACAAAAGATACAAAGCGATATTTCGAATGTTTAATTTTGGATAATAAAAAACTTTTTTTTTCAAATTTTCTCGAAAATTTGCAAAAAAAAAAATTTTGTACAACACTTTTTACTTGTAAACATTTTTTCTATGACAATTTTTTAATTTTTTGAAAATAAAAAATTAAAATTTCTTTCATTTTAAAACAATTACTATCACCTGAATTGTTTATTCTTTCTTGCCGGAAATTCGAATTAAAATTTTGTGTTCAAAAGTTTATTTTAAAATTATTTCAATTATGTAATCTTTTCTTATATTATTTTTTTTTCACTTTAATATGCTTTGATAAAGTGATTTACACACTATTGAAAACTTTTAATAAGTCACGTCGTCGATAAATTGAAATCAGAAAAAGGAAAACCAAACAAAAAGAAAAAGAAAAAAACAGGTTTATAATTGCATTATTTAGAGTAAAAAAACAGCATGAAGTTCTGAGCAATTCTTTCAATGTTACAAAGTTGATATTTTATAAATATACTTCAGTATATGATAAAATAAATTAATGTGAATAAATTAATGTTTAAACTAACTTTAAGCAGCGGAAATCAATTAATTTATCATTCAAAAATTTAGCTTTAATTTTGAATTAGGTTTTTTTTATTTTTGAAAATCAACGTGCTTAAAGCGAACGAAAATAAATTAACTAATTCTTTGATTTTTTAATTAAAATTTATTTTCAATATACATAATTAATTTTATCGAATAACCAATAACTGATTTGAAAAATTAAAAATTTTAAACTTACGTGAGCGAGAATAAATTAAAATATTTTTTATTCTAAAATTGAACTTTAATTTCAAATCAATCAAATTAAACTTTGAATTTAAAAAAAAAATTAAATTAAAGAATTATAAAGAAATTGATAACTGACACCATTTGTTTGAATTTTAAATTTAAAACTTCGATTTACGAACAATTATTATAAACGAACGTAACGTATTTTTGATAAACACGTGCCTTTTTTCTCACCAATGTTTGTTCGCTTGTTTCTTTTTGCCCCGCAAAGTCCAAGTCGCGAGTACGAGTCAATTAAAAAGAAAAAAAAATTTAACTGGGGGGAAAAAAAAACGCGTCGAAAAAACGAATAGCGTGATTTTTAGTGTTGATTATCGTTTCGGTCGTTGCGACCGCGACGTATTCATAATTAATAGAACGAAAATGCTCACGGAACGGAACGGGCGAAAATAATGGGCGTCGCGCAAAAAGCGCGAAAAAGTGCGCAAGCGCAATCGAGTCGGCCGATGATTGACTCGGTTGAATATTAAAGCGAGGGCGGGAAAAAAGTGGGGGGGGGGGTGAGCAAAAAGTTAAGTGAAGATAGGTTAAAAAACGTGCGCGCGCCGATTCGCGTGCGCGCGCAGTCAACAGGTTGGCGCGGGACCACGTGACCCGCATTTTTGCCGCGATTCGTTTTCGCGAACAAAAACGACGAGTCTCGCGCGATAAATACGTTATTAATCGAACGAGACGAACGTCACGGATAGTTTCCGTTACGTAAATGTTACTTTTTGTTCGCATCTCGAAAGTCGTTGGCGCCTCAAATAAGGGGCATCAGGGATGGGCGATGGTTGACAAATGATCGATTTTCAGATAATCCATTTGTCAAACTATCGATTTATCGATTCTTCGATAATCGATTTATCAAGCCTTCGATTCATCATCTTATCAATTTATCGATTCTTATATAATCGATGTATCAAGCCTTCGATTTATCGATTCTTAGATAATCAATTTATCAAGCCTGCGATTTATCGATTTTTCGATAATCGATTTCTCAAACCTTCGATTTATTAATTCTTAGATAATCGATTTATCAACATATCGATTTATCAATTCTTAGATAATCGATTTATCAAACCTTCGATTTATCAATTCTTAGATAATCAATTTATCGATTCTTAGATAATCGATTTATCATCTTATCGATTTATCGATTCTTAGAAAATCGATTTATCAAACTTTTGATTTATTGATTTTTAGATAATCGATTTATCAAGCCTTCGATTTATCGATTCTTAGATAATCGATTTATCAAACTTCCAATTTATCGATTATTAGACAATCGATTCACGTAGACTGTAACTAATCGATAATCGACGATTTTTTACAATCCTTTTTAAAAATATTAAATTTGAATTTTGATAAAAAGGCGATAAATTTCTTTTTTTTCTAAATCGAATCATTTTTCATGTTTTTTGATCCGCCATGTTGGACTCGGTATTTTGAATCTTGTAAATTTGAATCCAGGTTTACTTTCAACCGCACAAAATAATAATAACACATTTCATATTTGTGGAAATCGGAGCATTTTTTTTCCTTTGTCCGATCATTTCGTTAATCGATTTCATTTCAAATGAACTGTACTAGCTAATAAAATCTCATTATTGCTTTGTATTCTTTAAATATACGTGACGTATCTTTTGCCAGTTAATTTCGTAACTATATTGTTTACAACTAACGTGGTTTGAAATTTGTGTAGTCGAATATATAATAAAGATGAGAAACAATTAAGTCCAATCTACACCCCCCCCCCCTTTCTCAATAATACGACGAACGTCAATCAATTCTTTTCGATTGTCAATCAGTTCTTTCGATTATATATGTACAATACACAATTGATCAAATTAACAAAAATGGATTAAGATATTATTAAAACATTTTTTCCACCAGTGCAGAAAAGCCGTTTTTCTGCACTACTAAAGAGAATCTCATGTTCTTCAATGAATGACAAATTAATTGATTTTCAAACTCGTAATTTTCTCATCGATCAATTGGTTTTTCTAATACAATAATTCTTATTTTCACTAGTGCGAAAAAAAGTCCTTTTTCGACAAACGTCTACATTTCGATTTATTTTTCACTCGAAAAATTGATATTTTCTCATCGATACTGATTTCTTTTATCAAAGAAAAAAATCATTTTTCACTCGTGCAGAAATTCGTCGTTTTCGGCACTCGCATGAAAAACTTCTATTTTTGTACAAATCGAAAAAAAAAAAAAGAATTAATATTCTTCTCTGCAATTTTGTCGGCCGAAGAATGCATCGGATTCCGAGAAACCGTCGCTTTACGCAATCCACGTTCCGCGGTGCCGTATAGTCTACTGTGCATGCACATTCGTTGCACTCCTAAAAATGAAAGCTTTATATTACGAGGACGTTCTTTATAACAATGAGAATTATGTTGACACTCCGAACATTGAAAATTGCAAAGTCCAGTTTTATTTATTATTATCATTTTTTTTCAATAATTTTCTTTTTTTAAATAATATTGAGTAGATTCAATCGGTTTTCAGTTATTTTAATAAATTTCATCTTATATAAATTAATATATTATAAATATATTTATATATTATATATATTATATATAATTATATTATATATTAATATAATAAGTTCATTATATTTGTATGTAAGTATATATACATGGTATAAATATAATATATATTTATATTATATTAAAAATATTATAAATATATTTATATATAATATAAGTATATTAATATAAATGTAATATAAAGGTCAAACGAAGGTCAAACTTTCAAAAAAACAATCTCGTTCGTTCAACAAATTCCTTTTTATAGACAAAAGGAAATTCTGGTCTTTCTTCAGTGCCTGCATATATACACCACACGTGTTTTTCTATTACGAGTTATTTATTGTGATCGTAAAGATCGTAGTAAGTAGCCCGACCGCAAACAAACTGTTTTCCTTTTGCTTTTGTTTACTGCAGTTTGACTACATAACCACCGTCGACTATACTCCTCGAATACATTCCATACTTGTTGAAATGGAAAACAAATTAATTTGAATGTTGCGACATAGTGGAAACGAAATTTCTCAGCAAAGCCAAATTATATGTCGCGAGGCGAAAATATATTTTTAGTAAATTCAACAAAAAAGTGAAAATATAGAAATTTAATTTGAAAAATTACTTGTATATTTAAATATGATATGATACATATTTATTATATTGTCATTATATTATATTATTATACAAAAATATATTCATTTGTGTAAAAATCTTTTATTTGGATTATTCATTTATTTAATTAAATATTAATTATTAATTATTTATTCAATTCGTTTATATTAAATAGAACAGTGAAAATTGAGAAGTGATATTAAATTTAAATATTTATTGATTTAAATATTTTAAATCAAAAAACTTTTAACTCAAATATAATTTTAATTGATTTATAATTATTATTTATTCAATTAATTTTTTTCTGCGATTGATTTAATTTTTTTTCTAATTTTTCTTTTATTTTTATTTTAAATTCAAGTTAAATTTATTAATTTAAACTTTTTACAACTTTTTATTATAAATTTAAATTAAATTTATTAATTAAAACTTTTTCCAATTTTTTATTTTTATTTTTATTTTGACTCTGCATGAACTTTTCAACTTCGAATTTATATTTGAAAGAAAAAAAAATGGCAAAAGGTGTCCGTCAAAATCGATACGCAAACACAATGGAAATGTTAAATAGTTTGAGCGATCGGTAACGCGGCTTTATCTTGATTTATAAATAACGTTAGCGCGCAACGAGGCATCTCAAGATCATGCCAGCACTCGACGACCATGTTTACATTGGCCAATTCTGCACTTTTTTTTTATTTATCCTTCAAAATATTATAAATTTCTCACAACGGGACGCGCGTCACTTTTCACGGATTAAATCATGTTTGAAAATTGGCGGGAAACGGTTTTTAATTGTTGGCGGGAAATGTTTGACTTTCGAATTCAATGAAAGTTAAATTTATTAAATTTGCCCAAATTCTTCTCTTCGTTTTATTTATTTATGGATTTATTATTACAATGTATATATATACATATTGTAACAATTTATATATATAATATATATATATTATTTATAACATATAGTATTATATTTACTGTTACAATAATAAATAATAATTATTACTATATTTATACGATTCAATTATTCAATTATTTCAATTCGATTATTTCAATTTTATTAAAAGTTTACAATTAGTGGAATCCGCTTATTATGAGATTAATCTACTCATGGCAAACTAAATTTGTTTTTATTTTTTTCATTGTTTTAAGATCGCGTACTTTTAATATTACTAAACACATTTATGTTTCGTTCGACAAACGCGTTCTCAGAATGCGAACAAAGTGACAGAAGTGAATTTTACGTAATCGAGGCGATGACTGAAATGATACGTTCGTTGAGAAGCTTCCAGATGGCGTTATTGCTTATAGTGCCATCTTCAAAATAGAAAGCTTCGTCTATTTATAAAAATGGTTTCAAAAGTCGGACGCAAGTGAATACAAAGTTCACTTTTTTCAAGTAACCGCCATTCGAAGTGAATTAAGACTTTTGCGAATTGTGGGCCAATCGTGAAAAGGAAATGAACTGGTGACGTTTGTAATTTCAACGTCATTGGATTGAAATTGATTTTAATTTACTGTCCATTAACTTGTTTTTCAAATATCAGATCTAAAATTGTCAAGTTATTCTGCTTGTTTTCCGGGAAATTGTGTGTTCTTTGTACTTGAACCATAACCTCAAAAAACCATAACCTCAATAACTATTTATAGTAACATTTTTTTTTTTTATATTAATAAAAGAAATGAAAATGGAAATTAGTTGGGGAACCTCGATTGAATGATACTCGATCGAGCATTTACCACAATCGACTAATCAATCGAACAATCGATTGTTAGATGCGATTAATCGTTCTTGAATTATTATTTTGTAGTTACTTTTTATTTAAAAAATGTTTCATTCATTTATTAGATAATTGTCTAAATCGATCATAGCAATGCAATTAATCGATTATTATTAATCGCCTTTCGATTAATCGCAACTTTCTTAACGATCGCCCATCCCTACAAAGAAATTTCGATTCAATGATTGAGTTTCCACTTTCGTTGTTTAGCATCAAACGTCGAAGATATGAAAATGGGTAGGAAAACTCGATAGAGCACTTATATCGATTAAGTGATACTCGATCGATTGTTAACTTAGATCGAAAATTTCGATTCAGTGACTCGATATCTCGAAAAGTTAAAGGAAAACTTTGAGGATCGAAAATTAGGGAAACTCAATTCAACGATTTTCCAAATCGATCGCTCGATCGAGTTTCGAGTGTAATGCTACAATTTTGCAAATATAATTCTACCTTTCCTTTTTTTTAATTTCCACTAATTTCTTCCTTAATTGAAGTGAATGTTTTGAAATAAAAAAAACCAGTAATATCCCTCGAATTTGGAAATGAAAATATTACAAGTTTAACGTTTTATAACCGTTTTATAACCTTTTCGAATTTTACGACCTCTTCCGTATAACAGATATCTTTTATTCTTTTTTAATTTACGATCTTTTGAAACTTGAAAAAAAAAAAAATAAATAAATAAATAAAATTCCTCGCAACTCCGGCCAGACCATTGAAAATTTTATTGTTTTCCGTTATTCCTCGCGACAAAAACCGTTAGGTTCTCGGATTGTCAAACAAATTGCAATGCTCAATGCCTCTCGATATTCTCAGTGCAATAATACAATTTCACACAATTTCGCTTCGTCATGCACACACTCGCCTATGAATGAACTCTGAATAGCAATTCCATTACCTCCCTAATAACAACGCACTTTCGGCCGCGCCTCCTTCTTTCGTTTCATCTCTTTCGTCGATCCTCGCTAACGTTTTTGCCTCTTTTCTTTCCTCCTTTTTTTGCCATTTCGAATTCAACTTGTCGTGCCTCGTAATTACAAGGATTATGTAATTTTTCTTACGTTCATTTTGTACACACGTATGAACTCGACCTTGCCGGTTGTGCGAAAAAAAAATAATAAACAAAAACTTCTCGTAGGTGGAGCTGTCGTAACTTTGATGGCTAAAAGTTTATTGGATTTCTATCGATTTTTATTGTCAATACTTTTTCTCGCTATGCAGGCAATTGTGATATTTAACGAAATTGTTTGTAAGTAATGCAACATGTTTTGGTTTTTAATATAAAATGTACGAACATTAAATTATGAATATTCCTTTTATTCCGCAATATATGAACAAAGGAATAAATTTTTATTTTACTGCTGAAGGAATATTCATAATTTTACTTTGATATGGAATAAAAATATAATTCTTACCAAAATTCATTATTATTCAAATAAAACACATTTATAGTATATGCATGACATATACGGTACAAATATTGCGTGAAGGAGGTCTAATAATTTGCCCATCTTTGCCCGTCTAATTTCGTCTAATTTAATGTGTTATTCGGGTCTAAATTATATACAGATCATAAATAGACCTTTTTTATTCATATTTAAGTTATATACTTCATATATAGAAAAAAATATCGATTTGGGTCTAACTATGTGTGATTTGGGTCTAATTATGTTTGATTTGGGTCTAAATTATATATGGATCGTATATAGACCTTTTTTATACAATATTCAAGTTATATACTTCAAATATAGAAAAAATATCGATTTGGGTCTAATTATGTTTGATTTGGGTCTAAATTATATATGGATCGTATATAGATCTTTTTTATATAATATTCAAGACATATACTTCAAATATAGAAAAAATATCGATTTGGGTCTAATTATGTGTGATCCGGGTCTAAATTATATACAGATCATAAATAGACCTTTTTTATTCAATATTTAAGTTATATACTTCATATATAGAAAAATATCGATTTGGGTCTAATTATGCGTGACTCGGGTCTAAATTATATATAGATCATACATAGACCTTTCCTATGCAATATTCGAGTCATATATTTCAAATATAGAAAAAATATCGATTTGGGTCTAACTATGTGTGATTTGGGTCTAATTATGTTTGATTCGGGTCTAAATTATATATAGATCATATATAGTCCTTTTTATATAATATTCAAGTCATATACTTCATATATAGAAAAAATATCGATTTGGGTCTAATTATTTATGATTCGGGTCTAAATTATATATGAATCATATATAGACCTCTCTAATACATAGAATATAAGCTCCAGTACAAGGTTCAAACGTAATCTCAAGATCAAAATGGTCTAGTAGTGGGAGAATATTTACTGAACGTAAAAATGGCACTTTTCTAGCTCAAAGTAGCACTCATTATTGGAATAAAAAATAAATTTATTCCTTATATTTGGAATAACTATTAATAAATAATTGGAAAAGTGAATAAAAAACATTTATAATATGTTACTGATCTGTAATATACGAGAATCAAATTATTTAATATATTCCATTTTTATTCCAAATATTCCAAAGTAATGGATTGCCGAACCCTGATATATATATATATATATATATATATATATATATATACATATATGTGGTGTAAACA
>JABFOV010006291.1:0-10869 GCA_022817685.1 Aradophagus sp. ZL-2020
GGTTTAAGTTTTTTAATAGCTTTTATATTAAGATACAACTTTATGTTTGAACAATGAACTTGAAATCGCTCAATTGTACATGTTTAGATAGTATAAATTGAATAGTAATTTCAATGAGAATGTAATACAATGATATTGTTATTTATTAATTATTGTTTTTCTTAACTTATGCATAGAAAGTGTTACTTATTGTATAATATGGAAAAAAAAAATAGAAAAAGTGTTTAAAATAAATGTAAATGATATTATTTGCTTTAAAGAGACATAAATAGTTATACTTTCTTTGCATTTGTTATAAAAAGTAGTGCGGGAAACACCTGCAGAAATTGGCAGTTTTTGATTGTACAATTCCTTAATTTTAATATTTTAAGAATTTAGTCTAATTTTTTTGACCGGAGTTTAACTTCAAAAACATTCTGTTTCTTTTTAAATTTACAGGATGTTTTTTCCAATGTCATATGACAGACATTCCCTTTTTCAGAATTATCAATCACAGACATTAATTTTATAAAGCGTGGTGGATAAATTCAACTACTGATTTTTACCAAAAATTTGGAATCCCATCCACCAGATTATTGAATCAGAGAAAAGTCTAAAAGATTCAATTATCACCACTTTTTAAACCTGCTAATTTTTGTAGATGTCACAATGCAGCATATATGTATATATTATACATAATAATAAAAAAAAAACAAATGAAGTTTATGCAAGAAGCAATTAATACGCGCTGTTTTCATATACTTTTGCGTAGCCGTCTGAAAATTAGCTGTTCACATAGTCTGTTATGTTAAACTTGTTGTTCTTGTAAACTACAATTGTTTTTATTTTAAAGTTTATATTTTTGTGTATATTTAATCTATCGCGTGCCATTAAACGAACAAAAAAAAAATGAAATGTGTACCAAAATTTGATTAAAAAAACTAGATTTAAAGGAAAGTCTACTTGAACATTGCGATAATTGAATATTAATCAACGTCCACAAATAATAACAATTGTGTTTGTTCGAGTCAAAGTCTCAGAAATTTAATTTAAGAATCTTAGTGTTGTTCATAAAGAATTTTTATTATATTTATTATTTCAAAAGTACATTTTTGTGTAAAAAAAACTGATTAATATTGAGAGACAAAAAAAACACCATAGTGCCTAACGCAACGAAATTCATTAACGAATATTGCATGCTTGCAGTCTATTCGTGTGTTAAGTATAATTAATTTGTGAAAAAAAAAAATGTTAATTATGATGAACGAAAATTACTTTATTGTACAGAAATTTATATACGAATACAACAAATGATCGACTGTTAAGTGTGTTTATGTAATTTAATATTTACAGTAAATATAATTATAACAATAATAATAATAATTTATTGATTTGGATTTGTCAAGCTGACAATAAGCTTTGATTTTAAAAACACAAGAACATGTTTTAACAGAAATCGTTTAAGAAATACTTGTAGTTTTTGCAACGAATGAGTCATTGGCATCTATAATAAATTTCTATTTGACTCTGACATTTTATTTTTGTCACATTATAAGAGGCTCGTGTATTTGCTAGTGTTCATAAATGTTAAGGTAAAATTGTTTAATTAATCATAAGCAATCGTACGTAAGTTATAATTTTCACAGATGTTTATGTTTTATTTAATGAAAACCACAAAGATTTCTAAACGTTTTCTGTTATGAAATCCTATGTCTTTTTAATCAGGGAATTCATATTTATAAAAACAATGAAGAATTTAACACTCAGGAATATCTTGTTCTTGTTTAATAACATTTATTTGGAAATGTGAATGAATGAAGAAAAAAAGTCTATCGATGTAAAATACATTTATATATTACACTGTAAAAAGTCCTTGCTTGTTTGGAATTTCTAGATCAATCGAATAAATTAATATAAATAATTGATTGCTTACAGTATCTTAAGATAACAATCAATAAGTATGTCGCGTTGGATAAATTAAAATTAATCATTGTTAATATTTTACAACGCAATTCAGTTCGTTGTTAATAAACTAAACGTTTTTAGTATAAAAAATCTTTAAAATTAATTACATGTTCTAATATCTAAATTTCGCATCAATAAATATAATTGAAAGATACAAATTTCAGTTTCCTTATTCAGCAACCCTAAACATCTTTCTCCATGATAACAACTTACAATGTATAATATACAATGTATAACCGGGTATTTTATACTAATGACGAAATTTATCACTTTTTAACGATACGGCGTTTTACTTCTTGTGCAAACTTTTCTAATAATTGTCACAGTTCATAATTTGTTTAACACCAAACAGAATGATTGAAAACGTAGTTGAAACCGGTACAATGGACGAGTTTTGTTGACTTAACGAATAAATTTAGTAAAATTTTAACTAACTTTTCAATAGTAGTCATTAATTTGTTTGTTGGGCAACCAATCTAAATGAATTTTCGGTAAGATCAACTGAAGTCATAGTTGAATTATTTTAACTAAAAAAATGTCTCTTAGTGAATATTTTTTCAACATAAGACATTATATAAGAGAGAAGAGAAGAGAACAATGAAATTAAAATATAATAAATATGGAAATATTTGAAGTGCAAAGTTTAAAACCCATTTCTATCGACCTTAGAGTGAACTTAAATAAAATTGAATGACAGTTTAAAAAGGTAATGAGAAACATTACATCCTTATGTATGCTTATTCATGATTGTTTGTGGTTATTACACTTTCACGATTTCATTTGTAATTTTAGCACTCAATTTTTAATAGTAAATTAAAATGTTATATTAGTTCCAAGGGGAACAATGCGCCCAAAACTTGTACAAAAAAGAAAGTATTCTTCTGCTATTCAAACACCGCATTGTGTAAGATAGAATATCGTCGTACAGGAATGTAAGAAGCGGTTTCATCTTGAAATCCTGCTTCACAATTCATTGTAATGAAAAAAATGTATTAGTATAATTAATTTGAAAGTACTGAAATCGTGAAAATGTAAAATGAAATACTGTATTTTAATAGTAAGTCTTGAATCAATATTGTCTTGCTATGTCTTCTTATAAGTAGAGCAATTTCATACCAAGAGCGCTGAAAACTTAAATCCTGCCTCTCGGATAACTGCAACTCCTACCTTTGGCTTGGATTGCAAACTTGGGATTCGGTTGAGGATTTACAATTTAATGTACTTGGTACGAAGGATATTTTTCGTCACCAATGCATGAACAAAATTTTTTCTTCTTTTATATTTTGTTTTTCCCTTTTCGTGCAAATATGACAAAACACATTTTTCAATTTCATTTATTTAAACTAATATACTGGTACTGTTTCAACAATTCAACCTATTTTTTTTCTGTAATTTTGAATCATACGTGAAAAACGACATTTTTTCCCTGACAACTCATGATTCAATATCGTTTTCTTGTATTTCTAATGAAAAATATTGTTTGCATCAAGAGGATTAAAGGTAAAATTCTTTTTGCATATAAATAGTAAATTTACATTAAACATATTACATGTTGCCCGTAGTATTTCGACCTCTTAATTATAAATCAATTAAGAAAAAGTAAACGAAAAAAAAACACACACACACACATATTTCGACTTCTACAAACAACTTGTGAATTTTCATTTTTAACTCTCTTGGTGCAAATATATTATTTTGTTATACAAAAAAGAAATTGCACGTTTCTCTCCCGGAAACACAATTTTTTTCTCAGATTACGTTCTTGCAAAATAAAGCATTCACTAGGGAAGGTAGAGGGGATTGCTCAACTCCCTCTGCCTTATTACAAGAAAATGTTATACAAGAGAGCGCTGCTCTCTTTATAAAATCTATTAAAAAAAAAAAAAAAGATAAATTATAACATAAATAATATATATATTATTTATATTAATAAATATTACCAGATAATGAATGTTACTGAATCAATCGAAAATAATATCAGTCACCGTATTCTTTTGCTTCAGCTAATAACGTGAAAATAATTGAATCGTTTTAAAAATATATTAAGACGAATTGGCATTGTGCTGTTGGTTCGAAGATGTTGGTGCATTTGGATCTTGCATGTTGTTGTGTGACTGATTAAGAAATAGTACGTTGCTTGCTTTAATTTTTGGTCCAGCCGTAACCAAAGAGAGACATGGGCTTATACATGGAGTTGAACAATGACTGTTACTTAGCTCACACTGGTCCAATAGTTTCCACAATTCTTCAGGTGTAGGTCCACCAGAATATTCATTTGCTAAAAATTAGTATTTTTCATGAATGATCGCTATTTATACAAATAATAATTATTTTAGTATACATTTTATATATACGTTACATGTGGCGTAAGAGAGTACTACACCAGCTTGCTGGCTCGCTCTCATAGCCAAAAAAATACAACAACAATGTACGTTACATCAAATTATGATTTTAAGCTTATCATTTCTTATAATTAATATTTTTTTCATATTTAACTTTTTTTTTTAAATTAATATCAGTATTAATTAGTTTGTAAATTAATTGTATCATAATAATCATGTACCAGTCGAAGTTGAATTAAAAAGTGGATGATCAAGAGCTGTTGTGAGATCCCACATTTGAACAGCACCATTGGAATGTCCCGTGAAAATGAATCTCCGAGGTCTGGAACCCATACGACTCGATCCTTCGCATTCATGTACACAAAATGACGTAATAACGCTGCCATCCACTGATTGAATGATGCATACTCTTTTACCATTTGACGCTAATCGAACAAACAGTTGATCCGTTTCAGGAACAACTTTTTGAACAAAAACTTGCTCATCGTCTTGCTCTCCAAAAGGACCTAAATATTTAATTTGTTATAAATAACATGAATGCTAAACATATTATTAGTATTAGTTATCTAATTTGAATAATTTTAATTAAATAACATGAATCATAAATACATTTTAATAAAAATAGTTATCTAATTTTAATGTATGTACCAAAATCATTTCCAGTATTATAGCTGATACAAGGCTCAACTGCGTCAAGAGACACAATTTTGAAACTAGCTTCAGACGTCGATCCAGGTTGTGTAGAGATCATACCTCTAAATCTGGGCACTGCCCAACTTCTGACGTGATTGTACTCCGAACAAACAGATACTAAATACTTTTCTGATAAAGTAATCTGAAAATATTAATAAATAAAAAATATTGTATTAATAATCACTTATGAAAAAGAAAAATGAATAAACATATATTAAAAAGAGAGAAGAACAATAAAAGATGCTCACTTTTGTTACACTACTTTGGTGTACAGTGAATGTTTGAAACAGTTGTGGGCCATGCCCAACGGTTTCTGGATGTTGAACTATCACTCGGACGCTTCCAGATTTTGTTCCATATGCAATTTCAATCCAATTTCCACAAAGACCTAGAAAAAGAATAAAAGTTTGCAGTCAAAATATTTTAATATAACATAAAGCTGTAAAAAAACAGAAGGCATTCAAAATTATTAAATGAAACAATGTATATTCAACCCTCAAAGCACCACATTGGTCTGATAGATCTGAGTGAAAAAGCCAGTAAATCAATATATATTAATGCGTGATAAAGATACTAAAAAATATGTAGTGCTTTAAGGGTTAATTATTATGAGATAAAATAAACACTTCTGATTTATTACAAAACGATTAGTATTAGAAATTAATGAAGTAAAGTTACTTGTCTTTGGCGTAAGATAAACGGATATTGCTGTGATTGGATCATGACTTGGGTCCCGATACAATTCGGTTACAAGTAAATCATTGTCTTTCATTCGCAAGGGGAACTTTTGCATATCTGCAAATAAAAGTTAACGTAATTAATGAATTTCATTTACAAAACGATATCTAAAATTTTAATTGGAAAATTTTCATACTAATCAATCAACTTTCTAAATTGAAATGTTGTAAAACACACCGATATAATAAATTGATCCATTATTGCAACCAAGCAAAAGAAAAGAACCAGCTGTATCAAAAGATGATATTGGTACAACGTCTTGAATTTGCCAATGGTGAGTCATGGCGTGCCAAACACCAATTTTTCCTGTTGGAGACAACGCTACCAGTTGACTACCAATAAAAAATAAATATTCTACTCGAACGTTCAAATTGAAAGTTCCAATATTATTTTTGATTCCTTCTTCAGAAACACTCCAGAGGCGTACTTGACTGCCATAAGAAATAGCGACCATCTTGTTATCTACTGCAGTACCCATTTTTGCGTTTATTGCTACGCGCTCTATGATGGATTCTATATGTGGACTTGTAAATGCATGCTGCCATCCAGACGAGTCTTTTAAACGATAACAAGTGATAAAATGAGCATACGCTATAACTATCCAGTTGTGGTGAGCTTTGATTATCTGCACACGAAGAGGGTCTACCCAGCTGGAAACTAGAAATAATAATGATAGAATAAATGGTGATGTTTATTAATTTTTCTAAAATGTTAACATATAAATCTTTTGTTAATTTCTAAAACAATTTATATTTATAATTTAACACAAAAATTAAACGATCTATTTGTCAGAGTTATTTGGAGACATTTTTTGAAATCGCTTCTAAATCTCAGACCTAAAAATCAGTGTACCTTGATGAGTTCCAAATACAATGCCAACATCATTTTTAAACAATTTATTTAGATCCGCTGAATTGTTCCTAGTGTGCCTTAAATCCAAAGATGGTGTACGTGAATGTGGCAGACCCCTCTGACACATTCGATAATCCAAAGAAGAATTACGCACATGATTGGGTATTGACGATTTTGGCAGGCATTGTGGATCTGCAAGAAATAATACATTTCCATAACTGACAATACGCAGTAATTGACTATAAGATTTCCTTGTAAATTTAAAAAGGTATGTACTATTGCAACTACTGGATGGATTCGCGGAGCTTGTTGAAGCCACAGCCGATTGTGAGGTAGATGAAATTGGATCATTTCTTGTAGTCGTTGAAGCTGTTGTAGTGTTATTAGAAGAAAATGTAACAACTGGCATTGTTCTGCTACTATGCACTGATACATCAGTTACGTTTGTCGATGTATTAGTAGGTTCTTGTAATGGGATATCTAAAATTTTAATTTAAAAAACGACCTGACATTAATTTGACCAACATTGAGATCTGGTTTAAATCAACTTTCTTTACAAAAAAAAAATAATAAAAAATTAGAAAAATAAATACTTTGAACTTTGAAAATTATTACAATTTCTACATTTATAGTAAAATTATAAAATATACATGCAATTTTAATAATAATAACAAAAAATTAATTTGATAAGACAGTACTTACTGGGAGGAGGTAAATAACCATAAAAAAGGACATCGCCACACGGCGACTGTGAAAGGTCTTCGCAAAGCATCAGTCTCTTTACCAGTGGCGTAATGCCATAATACTCAGCCTCGTGCCTAAGTGCTCTAATATCTACGTTTCTTAAGTCAATGTCTCTGGTCCGGAGGTAATTCAGTATAATAGAAAATATTGTTGGATCCCTGTCAATAAACAGTGCTCCGTTTTCGTCTCTTCGACTGGCTATCCGGTTGCTTAGTAATGCAGTAAAAAAAGAATCTGGGATCCATGAAAGAGTTTGTTTTGAGGTGGAAAACCTGGAGATATAATAATAAAATTAATATTCATCATAATTGATTGCAAATAAAAATCGATTTTATAATTTTGTAAGTAAAGAAATTTCAATAATCCTTCAGATAACTATAAAGTTATTTTTCTATTAAAATATATTCATATCGTACTTAATAAAAACTAAGAACCTGCCACATTACGTTATTTATTAAAAATCAATAATAAAGTAACGTTACATAAAACTTTTAAGTTATTAACAAAATTAATAATAAAAATGCGAAAAAAATCTATCAGCAATTACAAAAACTGAAATGAAATTGTATCATTTGTCATACCTAGTTCCTCCTACGTTAAGGTGGACGATGTCTCCCATATGCGAGGTTGCCATGATTAACACTAAGCTGTCAAAAGTCGTACTTCTAATGAATTACTATAGGACAAATAAATTCTGTCTACATTTTGCTAAAAGACGTTTGACTTTGCCAACGTGCTGTAAATAAACAAATGCTTTTAGAATCATCGGAGCACTATTAATTCCTGAGCAAGTAGCATAACGGTGCCACATTTATAAACGATTATTTCTAAATATTTGTAAAGGGTAGCATAACTATACCCTTCTTTAGACTTCACCTGTCGTTTGGCACTTACTTTTGCAGAGAGCCGTTTTGACAGCTCGTTTAGTCTTGTAACAAAAGGAATTGTATGTGAGACATAACACATTAATACAGTTCACAATGGGATATAAAACAACAACAGACGGAATCACTCAAAATAGCAACCGGCCAGTGAAAGCGTTCCTAAAATCAGCTACTTTGGTTCATTTCTTGTCAAAATGTAAAAACTTCAAAAATATCTTTTCAATTTGTTTCTAAACTATGATTTATTTACTCATTTATTCATACTCATTCATTTTAATTATGAATCAAATATTATCAATAAAATAATATTATGGTTGATAGTTATTTCATATAAAAATTGCTTTTTCTTTAATTAACGTAAATTAAATGTGTAAATTAAATGTTTATAAAATATTTTCCAAAGCACCACCACATATTTCTTTTTCTTGCCAAAAAATCTGTCGTACGAACGGTCTCTTCTTTGCCATTAGAGAGTATGATGTCATGTACAATACATTTTGTAAAACACACCTTAATGTTATTCCACGTGTGTCGCCACCTATTTACAGAGTGGCTCACGTTTCCTCCGATTTCGATAGCCGTCTGCTAAGTAGTGTGGCAGTTACGAAAACGAATCTCAAGGGTTTAGGATTTTCTTACAAAGAGGCAATCATTTTTTATAACAATGCTACTGAACTGTGCGCGAATCGCACCTCGCGCTTTGACACGCTTCACCGTGTCACAAACGAAGGTATAAAAACAGTATGTACCGGATTTATTACTTGGTACACTCCACGATTTCCACCCGCAGAAGTGATTTGTTATTGTTATCTGTTAGCTTGACTTGGAGGATGAATTATGAGCCGAGCCGAATGTTAAATGGCTTCTTAACCATTCGATAACCAATCCATCGCTTATTCCATACTTTTTCAAATCACAATGCGATATTGTATGTCAGATAAATATCCTTGACTTGAATGACTCGAATTGACAAGTATTCTTACATAATCACATTCATTTCTCAAAGATTTGACAATCTATCCGTGTTACGCTCCCGCCTGTTACATTTTTAATCTTCATCTTCATTCCTTATGTGTTCAATGGCATCATTGACACTTTTTTATGTTAGTTTATTTATTCAGATTGTTCATTGGTTAGCTTAATTTATCTTGGATATAATTATCCACGTTCAAAATAAATGTGTCAATGAATGACAGTGTATTGCAAATTTATAATCTTTGACATGAAAAGAATGTTAATTTGCATAATATTTTATAAGCCCACTGGATTTGTTGCACGTTTGCGTATTTTGAACAACAATTTGTCATCAAATTCATACTTTATTCATACTTTCATATGTAACATTTTGTGAATTTTTTATTAAAAAAAAAGCTGATTGAAATCCTGTTTTATGTTTGAATTGGCATTATTTTGATTGTAAATTATGATTTCAGGTAATCAGATCTTTACATCGGCGAAGTCCTTTATTTTATCTTAGAACTAAACATATATGCCTCGCACCAATAACAAAGTAAGTATTTTAATTTCAGAATAATATGTGGCAATTCATTAATGTTAAGCAAATTTGTTTTTTTCAGGAACGTAATACTAGACACTTGCCACAATTGGAAACTGCAGAAAAGATTTTTTAATTCATCACCTGTATTATGTAAGTTATCCCATATCACCTTATAATTGAATTTAACCATATTTTCAATTTCAATAATTTTAAATATTGAACAGATGAAATAAGAGACGTAGTCGTACCTGCATTTGCTGAAAGTGTGAGCGAAGGTGATGTTAGGTGGGATAAAAAAGTTGGCGACCAAGTCAAGGAAGATGATGTTTTATGCGAAATCGAAACTGACAAGGTCATTATGATTATAATTATTACTATTTATTAATTAATATTATTAATCTTTTTTTTCATAAATAATAAATGTAATAGATTTAAACCACATCTAGTCTGAGCCAGGACTGACATTTTTTGATCTAACAGTACTTTTCTACTTGCAGCATCAAAACATTTTTTTTAAATTATAATTTAGGTATGGATTATTGTTTTAGACTTCGGTTCCTGTACCATCTCCAGGAGCAGGTGTAATAAAAGAAATATTTGCAAACGATGGTGACACGGTAAAACCTGGTCAAAAAATATGCAGCATAGATATTGGAGCCACTGGAGGAAACGTTGCGGCAGCTGCACCTGCAGCTGAAACTCCGAAACCAGCTGCACCAACTCCTCCGCCACCACCACCGCCTCCTCCAGCATCAGCAGCGCCAGCTACCACTGCTCCGCCACCATCACCACCTCCGTCACAACCACCTCGTCCACCAGCAGTATCTCCTCCTCCACCACAAAAACCAGTTTCAACAATGCCAGTTGCTGCCATTAAACATGCACAGGTTTGTAATTGTACAATGGATGGTTCAATTTAAAAAAAAAACTTCAATTATGAATCAGTTAAAGAAGCTGTTCCATGAAGTCAGTCAGTGGAGTTTGTCAATCTCCACTTCTTTACTAACTGAGACAACAACTATTTAAAAACATGAATGAATGTTATTGCAGTCTTTGGAGGGTGCAAAAGTACAACTTCCACCAACTGATTATTCACGCGAAATCATTGGAACCAGAACAGAACAACGTGTTAAGATGAACAGAATGCGGATGCGTATTGCAGACCGGTTAAAAG
>JABFOV010006292.1:0-10869 GCA_022817685.1 Aradophagus sp. ZL-2020
TATATATATATATATATATATATATATATATATATATATATATATATATATATATATATATATATATTATTGAAATAATTATTTTAAACAGTTTATATATATAATACACCTTATTTTTGCTTGCTCTTTTACTAAACAAAAAGCTTTTTGAAATTTTGAAAATAAAATATGTGAGTGTTTTGCATATTACATATTTTTATTTAAAGAAGATACATATCTATACATTCGAATTGACTTTGCAAAAGAACAATAAAAACTTTTTAGGTATAACAAATATCAATTTAATAAATATATTAATAATCAACTTGATGTAAGTAAACTTTAAAGCTCTTACAGCTGTAGTAAAATGAATGTTCTTGAAGTTTGTCACGTGGCAAATTACCACACATTTTAGAATTAGAACAGTTTTTGAACATAGAACATTTATATATATAATACATATTTATTATTTATTATTATATACATTATATTATTATATATAATTACATACAGAATACGTGTGGCAATTTGCCACGTGGCAAACTTCTGGCACATGTAAAATGAAATAATACAAAAAACCTAAAATTATTTCAAATTTTATTACAAAAATATTTACGCCAACCCCTTGTAATGAAATTTGTGCAAAAATATAAACGCATCATAATGTTAAATTATTACAAATATGGCTATGTCTACTAAAATAATATTTATACAATATTTTTTTAATATAATGCATCAAATAAAGTTTTTTAAGTATAATATATACAAACGACATCCATAATAAGTACATACATTTATAATATGTAATTGACAATAAAATTGTATGTGGTATCACTTTGGTATCTTTATAGTATTTCTAAGTAACTCGTGAATCAAACTTAAACCATTATTTCTTTTTTAACAACCTTTAATTATTGAAATTGTTATAAAATTTTATTTGCATACAACTGTAAAATCAAAGTAGAAATTTAAAGTATTTTAAATGGCATTACTGCATTTTAATTTCAAAAAAACTTTATTGGTTAGAATTTAAAATTCAACATTACATAATTTTATTCTGAAGTCCAACTTCATACACATGTAATGGATGAGACTCACGTGAAAGTAATCTATATACCACTGATAATGCCATTGTAGCATCACATGCAATTTTATGGTTGACTGGGATGTTGTGTAAAGTATGCTTTTCTTTTGTGACAGTGAACACAAGATAAATAATCTCAAGACATTTGTAAATGATCAAAGAGCTAAAGATAATACGAAAATTAATTTACCTTACCAAAGATAAAAATGCAAACTTTTTTCAATTGTGACTTCGTCACTTGTGGGAGAAGTTGGCGTTTCTACCTTTTGTAAAATAATAGTCTATTTTTCATTCTATAATAAGTGATATAAAATGTATGTGATAAAAAATTAGGAAATTCTAATATTTAGAAATCAAAATGAAGTAATTGACTTATTTACAAAGTGGAATGACTATGCTTTTATAATTCTGACCTTTTTGGTAAGACATTAATTCTACAACTGCTATCTCACAAATTATTATATCGACGGTTCTTAAAAAACTATCCAGACAGAATTTATAAATGAATATTACTCCGTTTGATAAAAATGATACTCATTTAATTTGAACGAGGTTAGATTTACTAATGTAATATTCATTTATAAATATGTAGTTTCCAAACGAATGTTTAATATTTTAACCCACATAAGTCGTTAAAATTATTAATATCAAAAACAAGTAACATTTTTAAATGTTCATTATGTTTTTTAACCTCAACAATTATTTCCTTTTACGAGACGCTTCAAAACTTTTCGAAACAGTCCAACTTACGCCATCGTGCGGCAATGTAGATTTAATATAAGGTAGAAAAAATACTGCCAACCATCTATCTCCAAGCACTTCTTTTAAATTTTGTTTCCAACCCAAATCGTATATGTATTTGTTCTTTTGTTTTTCATAAGCCGTGCTTCCATTTAAAACTAAATTTATATGGTACACAAATAGTGTTCCAGTGAAGAGCATACTTATTACTGTCACAATGTATAGCATCAAGTAAAATTGGTTTATCGACCCGTCGAATCCAAAAACGAAGATAGCTAGCGGGAAAATAATTTTGAAAATGCTCATCGGAAACTCAAATTCAATATTATTCCAGATGAAGAAATTGTTATAACAAAATGCATAAGTTGTTGCGAAAAACAAATATAATAGGAACATGAGGAAGTATCGGTGGTTGTAGTGGCCTATGCAGCAGCCAGTAAAAATGCAGTGATGATCTCGTTTCAAAATGCAGACTTTGCAAGTATTACAGTGCCAAGAACGTGGCGGCGCTAGTGTCTCGCAGACCGAGCACAGTCGCCAATTTTCAATTGTTTTTCTGTCGCTTACAGGAGCTACGACCTTTTTTGTACTGGTATCACAAAATATAGTGTAGGTGAAATTGCCAACTATGTTTATCATCAAGAAATTTCCAAAACAGAAATGGCAATAATAGGCGAGCGTATCGTAATTGTAAAGATAGGGTAACACTACCCACAGCTCGAACCAGTAAAGTAATGGCACAATGATTAAAATGAAAACCATGGAAAACGCATCACTCACTGTCTTTGGTAGAATATTTCCACGGTATAACATGGTGGAAATTAATAATTCGGTCGGTTGTTGTTCTATTATGAGCTCATTTTTTTCTGTTGATCGTTGGTGGACAGCCTGGAAATGGGAAAATTTTAAAATTAAGGAATACCTCTAATATTAATTAAGTTTTATTGTTTGTTGACCTAAAGTCTTACCTGAAGACGGCTTTCGTTAATAATTGAATATTGTCATGATTTGTTTTTAATTGCAGATAGCTTCTTAGTAAATTAAATAAAAATTGCAAAATTGTTTTTGTATAATACATGAAAATTGAAGTTTCCTTATCTTCATTTTATTTACACATGTACTCCATTTCTTATGATAGTGTTTGACTGTTATTCCTGTAATCACATGATCCTTCAATGAATGAAAGCATACTGCTTTGTTATGATTTCATAAAGCTTTGGTTATAAGAGACTAATAGATTTTTACCCACAACACAGATTTTCGACAGCAGCATTCAAGTAATTGGTTCGTGAAACACACAGTCTGTTTCTCTTGGTTGTTATGAATTAAATAGAGACGGAATGTTTACTTAGAAAAGACATTTTTATCATTTTTAATGTTTTAGGATAATCATTGGTTGGAGCGAAAAATCAAAGTCCATAATTTGTTTGTTTAATTATAGTGAGATGTTCTTTATTATTTTATGGTTATTTGCGATGCTTCTACCTTTACCGTGTTTACCCAAGAAAGATAACTTATGCTTTTGAGTATGAAGTTTCTGACTTTCGGTACAGTAGTTTTCATCCTGAATTATTAGTAGAAGGAAATGTAGGTCTCTACCTGTTCGATAGTAAGTACAAGTAACAGCCAAATCGGGAATTAAGAGAAAATTATAAAAGAATATTATGAAATTGTAAAAAAAATTACGATTTAATACATTTTGAATACATTAATAAATATTTTAATTGTTTTATTTAAAATGCAGTAAAAACTCGCATGTAAATACTGTTTAATCAATTTCGAACCTTTGGAGTATCTATTTTTTCTCAGCTACCGCCCTTAGAAGATCTTTGCTTGATGCAATGTAAGTTGTTAGAAAAATAAAACGAAATAGTTTTTGCATTCTGTTAAAGCAAATTAATTTGAAATAACAGTTTATTTTTAACAGTGTGTCATTTGGAGCAAAATTAAAAGAAATATTTTCATGTCGAAATAATTTATTCAGGATAACAACATTATTTTGTTATTATACCATAAGACGATGTTTTACATTGAAATCACGGAAATGTTCATAAAAATCTGTAATGAAATCAGAATCGCTGAATATAAGAACTTTCATTGCCAAATATAGCACCAATGCATTTAGGATATTCCGGTCATTTAAGGTATATATCGTCCGGTGAGGAAGTTTAGTCATTAGGATTTTAGTTCGCTCAAGTTCGGCTGTTTTGCGACGAGTGATTAGGCGCGCGAAGAAAATTTAATTAATTTCAAGAAAACGTTATATTTCATTTTGTTTAGCTTTATATTAAATTTGTTTCCAAATTACCATTGCGAATATTCGTACTTTTTGTTCATCTGTCTTTGTCTTTGCTTCCTCTTTAACGTAATGCACTAACTATTCAAGAAAATTGCATGGTCGAAATTTTAATGGAATAGTAATACAAATAACATACAATTTCAAAAAACTTTTTTCTTATATAAAGTAAGTTTAAATTTTTAATTTTCAGTTGCAAAAGCTTATTACAAAAAAGAATATGTTGTCCTACTTTGGCACATACAAAAGGCGGTTTTCAGCTCTGTTGGACACAAAATGTCTTTTCCTTTTTTTTCCCCTCTCAAAGAAATACATTCCAGAATGTAATCACTTTAAGAATGCGTGTTCCATACTGATATTTTAGTACCATTCTAATACATTTGACTTAACGAAGTTCAGAGACGTTAATAACATAAATATTTACTTATTCCTTTTTACTTATGAAAATCTGACAAAGAACCTATAAAAAAGGTACGTCTTAATGCGGCAATTTTTTAAAACAAACATCCGACTAGCATTCTAACGCCGCAATTACGAGCCAAACTTGTATTCAAATGAGTTGCCATTCGGTGATCCATTAATAACCGATCTGCGCAAAGACCGTAAAATGTTGGGTAATGCTTCCATGTCACGCGAACATCTTTTTTCTCATCTCCGCGCGGCATTTATCGCGAAAAGTCACGTTAGGACGCTTAAAACGAAGGTAGATAAACCGATATTTTGTACGATTGCCTTCAAACTATTAAGACTCACGATAGACGTCAACGTTAAGGTGGACTTGCAATGCAGCGATCATGGGGTAAGCAATTCTAGACGTGCTTTGTCAACCTTGCGGGCGATCCGAGGTTACGAGCTAGCTTCGTTTCGTCTTCTATTACAGCTGATGCATTCCTGGTAAACAAAAATAGAAAAAGATCCAACAACTACTTTGCTGGAAAAGGGACGTTTTTCTCACTAGAGAATTTCATGGAGTTGAAGTTTTCAACGTTCATTAATAAACGAAAATTAATTATATATAATTTAGTAACATGTATTGTGATCAAAAATCAAAAAAGTTATATTCTCAAACATTAAAAATATTCCAGCTTTTTCTTGTAAAAAAATCCCAATTAATAAAGTTGATGAAACCCTGAAGTTAGTTGAGAGTAACGGTTTTATTATCCAATGAGATTGCTCCGTGGAGCATGGTCTTTGAAAAAGGCGCGAAATTTATCATTTTTTAATTGTAGATAATGCCTAAAAGTATGAACAAAAATAAAAAATTATAAATTTAATATTTCCAATTTCACCAAAAAATATTTTAAATAATAAAATTTCATGAAGAAGGCGCGCGCGTAATAATCTAGTTGAATAAAAAAATACTATTATTTGTATCAGGGAAAGTATATTATATTTCATTTTCGTTTACTAATAAACGTTGGAAACTTTAAGAAAATAGAATTTCCGTAAGACATCTTTTTGCATTTGTGACGTTTCTGGTTTTAACGTGTAAGGAAAATGCCATTTTACGCACTAGATAGAAAAGAGAAATATTCTCATCGAAAGGTGATCAATACGACACAAGTGAATAATGATCTTGAAATATAATCGTGTTGATGGTCCATGTCAGACGAGCTACCTGCATCAAAACTATGTGCCGGTAAAAGCCGGAATGCGTGCAAGGTTGTGCGCCAGAATCTGGCAACCAGCCGAGCATACGAGAGTTACAAACAAGTTTGTGCCGAGCTGTATCTTCTGCTCGAGCATCAAAGTAAAGATCATGGAATTTGTAAATGGACATGCCATGACAAATTAACAACGGCAAATGACTTCCTAAATCACTAAACGGAATATCTTCCTCATTTTTTCTCCTTTGACTAGTTATTTACGGAAGCTGAAATAGTTCATTATTACAACTGGTCTTCTATTTGGATTGCAAAGTTCGCTCTCGGTTGAGGATTTTTTTTTAACTTCCTAGATTTATGATGGTATTGTATTTTGAAAATATGAATGTTCATTCCATTAAATTATTTCAATATTTGGCGTCATATTTGACTCTGACGTTAACATGAAACTGTTATTCCAAACTTCGAAATTCAGTTTTCCTTTAGAGTGAAAAAAGCAAAATATATAAAAAGGCAAAGGTTACAGCCGGAAGATTAGCGATAAAAATTTTTGAAAATGGATATTGCGGTTGATGAAAAGCATACAACAGCGATAGCTCGAAAAGCGAAAAAAACGAAGGCGCATTGTGAAATACGACGTGAGTTTTAACAGCTCATTCCATTATCCGCATAGAAACAAACGAATTCATTTTGTATTGATCAAGTTGCCGTCGCGTCCTGCACCTGTCCTATTTTAGCAACGACTGCCACGTTTACCTTATGTTCTTTACATGGAAATGCACTCCGGAAAAAGGGGGAAATTGTTCCCGCGAAAATACCGGCGGCTTCATTCGAAATTCCTGGGCATACTTCGAAAAATTCGCGGATGCATATTTTAACCGCAAAGTGGTTTCGTTCATTCGCGAAAGAAAGGGCAACGGCAAAGTACGAACATTTTTTACTTTGCACGCTGATGTACGCTCGAAATCCGTTATGTTGTCACCGGGCTCACAAGGCGGAAAATTTGAAAGAGTAAAAGAAGAAACTCGGCGTTTACAAAATTTCTCATCGTATTCCGTCCGAAGACAAGATAAGACTAAGTTTGCTCCAATACGTCACTGCTTTTTCCCCCGATCAACGAGACAGTCGTTTTGTTTCAACCGTGACACGGGATCCAAAACAAAACGAGAAGGAATACGAAAAACGAAATAATGAATCAATATTCCGGGGGATCGATCACCTGTCGCGAGCTCGCACGTTTCCCCCTTTTTTACTCACTTTTTTTTCCTTTTCTCCTCGCCGTCCTAGAACTCTCTTGTCTGCAGAACGACGTTATAAATAAGAAACTGAAATGCACTTTTAGCAAAACTAGAGGCCAAAAGTCACGAGAACGTCGAATGCTACGTGGGCGCTGCGACCGCAGCACCCCGGTTCCTTTGTCTCGGAACTTAACGTTGCCTCTGGAATTCTCGATATTAACGATCGCGGTGTTTGTTAAGGCGCAGCGAGAGGCCGAAATATCAAAGAAACGAAGCGGTCTTTGATTTCGTTCTCCACGTTTTTCGGATTTTTATAACACCTTCGTAAAAGTGTGATTATTGCTCCACGTAACGAGGCCTTTGGAAGGTCTTTTATTATTTCACAATCCGATACGCTTTTCTCGCCCGCTACGCGCTTTGACGTGTCAATGATATTTCAGTAATGTTATATATGAATTCTGGGCTTTCTTTGTTTCAGCAACGACTTTGGCGGGGCTTATCCGATTCCCTGGCGAAAAGGACCGCTCGGATCACCGGAAGCCAAATGAGCACTGTCTATAGGTACTTGACTCTCATTACGCATAAAAGTCAACTCGAATCCAGGGTAAACGCAATATGTTGTGACGTATGTACATAGTCATTCTACATGCGGTAAAATGTTAGCACGATCCAGCAAATTGTATACACACTATTGGAAACATCCGGCGATACGTACGACCCTCATCTGCAATTAAACGGGTATCAGCGAACGCGGACACTGACTTTATACCAACATTCATTATGGACGTAAAAAATGTTGAGCTTTCATTTGGCCGGCTATTTTTGTTTCACGTTGGAATGCTGCAACGTGAGTGTGTTGAAAAAATGGCGCGAATATTTTTTGCTCAATTTGAAGACCTACTTAAAACCGCATTTGTTGCAATTAGAATTAATGCCGTTGTTCCGAGTTGTACAAATTGGGTTACGAGTTAAATAAGTACTTAAAATCATTTACCGTTGTTTAGATCGTAATTTGTATTACAATATGGTTGTAATACATACAAAACAAAAGGCGCGTATTTTGATATGTATGATTTTATGTAGTAGAATGTTCTGTGATAACATATTGTCATTAACTTACATTGATGACAATGCTGCTTCATTTTATTCCTATTAATAAATGAAACAGAAATTTGACAGTTCGTATTGCGAAACATCATTTTTTGGGTGTGTACGATTGTAATCAACTTTGTTTTCTTTTACAGTGGCCGATCGGTCCTTGAAGGTAAATTGCGGCATGTTGCAGCACCGTTTGGAGGATGTCGGTGAGTTTTATAAAAGTATTTAATATGATGTGGACAAATTTATCAAACGGCAACTGATGTGTGCCATTAAATATGTCATTGACTGGAATCTGCAAAGAAAATTGTGTGAGAATATAATTTTATTATCAGAAAATTATTTTTCTAAATATCATACAGGGAGAATATAAGAAGTCACTCAGTGATCTCTAAAAACTCATTGAGTGATTTTATAAGTACAATTTTTGGCAAAAAATCACTAAGTGATTCGATAAAACTCACTCACTGATTTTTTAAAATCACTCAGTGAGTTTATAAAACTCATTCGCTGATTTTATAAAATCACTGATTTGCAAAAAGTTTGCAACGTTTATTTGCAACGAATTTTTAATAAAATATCATTTCATCCATTTACAATCGAAATCAGAACTTAAATTCATATCAGCGCGATATGAAGAAAATTAATTAATTTGTTCGTTTACTTTCTTCGTTAGAAGAATATCTTTTTCGATTGAAAATTTATGGAATGTGGAATTCATTGCAAACAAACGTTGCAAACTTCCTGCGCATAATCACTGAGTGATTTTCTACTGGAAATTTTATTTATAAAAATTACTCGGTAATTTTTGTTATTCTCCGTGTAAATTAAAGGCTACCAACATAAAATTGATATATTTTCCGAGTTGAGTAGGATAGTTTTATCTGCCGATTAAAAAAATTACGTTCCTTGGCAAAAACAATATCTCCGAGTACTATGGTTTTTTTAATAAAAATGACTGAATCAACTTCAGAAGCCAAACAAATGAGAAAACGATATTTTTGCTACATTTTACAGTAAATATTGCTGGGCTATTAGCAACATAGCTGAAAAACCAACAATATTCATTGCACACAAAGCATTTTCGTTTTTTCGATCCTTAGAAGTTAATTCAATAATTTGCAACGACAAAAATCAATGGTACTTTTGATTTGAAGAAATCGTTTTTTCAAAGGTACAAGCTGAGACTACATTTGAACGTTTTACGCCATCGTAAATATTCCAGCATACTATATTTAATAAGAAATGTTATTCCAAATGATTTCCACGATTGATTTTTCATTAGTTTTATTATTTTTTGTTTCGATTAAATTGATTGCATCGAAACCCAAGTCCGTATAATTGTTCGACGGAAAACAATCGAAATTGACGAGGCCATTTCATATTGGTCATCAACTGTTAATAATTTCGCATCAATTATTCGATTAATTAATGATAATCGCGAGCACCGCGAAATACGAATAAAACGATCAGAAAGTCCGCTCGTATTTTTCAATTTAACGACATTATTACCGCGGCGCTGTTCGCGCGTTCGTCTTCTGCCCGAAGGAATAAATATCAATTACACGGGTGCCCTGTTAAAGTTTTCAGGAAATTCGTGTAGTAAGTCGAGAACGGGACACTGAAACTTGCGCGTGAACAATGGCCACGATGTCGAGGCATTCCATTTGCATATGAATCGAGAAGTCCCGCAGCAGTGTTAGCGATCGTGCTACTAACACCCGTCTCTGTGTTGGTAACATTGAAGATTAACTCGGGATTCATATGGGAGGGGGGGGGGGCGAATACATCGAATCAATCACTTACAACTTATATCGCGATTGTAAATCTATGACACTATGAATTCAAAATAAAAAAAAAAACAATATTGTGGATCCAATTACTTACTAGATCTAGAAAGAAAAAGATGGTGAAATGAAATTTGCTCAAGTTAAAAAAAGATAGTAAAAAGGTTGAATAACTGTAAAGATTGCTTGAACAAACGGTTCTTCAAGTCTTTATCACTAGACTAGTGCTTTTTTAAATAATACTAAACAGTTCGATCAAAATAAATGGCGCGTTCGAAAAGTAACATTATTTTGTAATAAAAGAGGACGCACTTATGCGAGCTTGATTGTCTGTCCTCTTTTATTACAAAACAATGCAACTTTCGAATGCGCCAAAACATAATCTAGTAATTTTACAATTTGAAAGAATCTCTTTTACCTTTTTCCATACGTATAATATACGGATTTGAACTTGGATAAATCACTCACGAAAATCTTTACCTTCGTTCAAGAATCACTAAGTTTTGCTATTATTTTCTTCGTTCAAAACTTAAATTTATCCTGTCAAGACATTTTTTTTTTTGGCTTAACCACTTAGTATCTTGGATCAAGGAAACTTTTCTTGGCTCAAGAAAATTTATTCTTGGCAAAATATCAAGATACATTTTGTCTTGAACCAAGAACATTTTTCTTCGCTCAATGTATCCTTTTTGTGAGTGATGTTGATAAAAAAATTTGCTCTTTTCTTTGCAAGATTTCTTTAATTCAACAAAAATACATCAATATTGATATTTATTGACTCAACGTTAGTGTTCCGTTTTTCGCAATTTGTAACCACAAATTGTACAACGATTCTTCCAAGTTCGAACTCGTATATTGTATATGTACAAAACTTGTTGTTCGTTGTAATTTGGTGAATTTGAAAAGCGACAATTAAGTTGCCGGTTATCGCGGCCGTGGAAACGTATTTAAAAGACAATGCGCCGAGGAAACAAACGCCGCGACGGTCACCGTGAATTGGCAGGGGTGTCACGGAGCTGACGAGAATCGCACGTAGTTTGAT
>JABFOV010006293.1:0-10869 GCA_022817685.1 Aradophagus sp. ZL-2020
GACCTCGAATTCGAGAACGTCACTGGCGCGTTTGTTTGGCCATCGGTTGGTTCAATTGAACAATTTCTTTTTTTGCAAATATGGCGATTTGTGAAGAGTTTTTTTGAGAGGGGAGGGGGTAGTGACCTAGTGTATGTTTTTTTTTGGTTTTGTGAATTTAGATAAAATTCATTCGTAATCTTTTTTCATGCTTCTTTCAGAATTTTTATAATTAGTAATATTTAAATCAATTTCGGATTATGTTTTCTAAGAATGTTTTCTGAGAAAACATAATCCGAAATTGATTTAAATTGAGTATGCAGAAAGAAATGATAACGTAGTTGGGGGGGATTATTATTATTATTATTATTATTATTATTATTATTATTATTATTATTATTATTATTATTTATTATTGTACCTGATTTCGCGCTTTTACAATAACGATACATAAAATAATGAATTTTTGTTTCTCTTCGTTTTTTTTTAATATGAAAAATATTATAAATGGAAATGTATCGTTTTTTGAAGCATGTTCTCGTGTCATTGTTGAAAGTGTCAGTGGCGCGTTCTTTTTCAACGAGACTGTTTCTTTTCAAGCTAGATGGCGTGGTTTCAGGTAATTATAGGTCGTCGTAATAGCGCTTCGTTGTGACTTTCTGATGATTCGAATGAATGTGCAAAACGCAGAGATGAGCTGACCATGCCCGCTCGTTTTTTAGGCCGCCATTTAGTCGAATCGTCGTTCGCCGTAAGAAAAAAGATTTCTCCGAATCGGTTGTAATTTTTTGCACAAACTGATTTTTTTTCTATGAAAAAGAGGCTTTTGAAAAACAAATCATTTTACAATTTATATCCTGACATTTTACTGAAAAAAATTGAATTTTTTGCAGTAACTTTGATGCTTACAGTGATTCATGATTTTCTGTCAGTTTTATGTTAAAAGTTATACCTTGTTATTTTAAATTGTCTCATTTGGTGTTGACTTTTTACTGCAACTGTAAAAGCGTTTGTTTTTGGAACAATAATATTCGTTATTATATTAGTTCAGTGGAAAAAATTAAATTTAAACATTTACTATGGTTTTAAATACGAAACGCTACTTTGTAATATTTTACAAAAAGATTAAATTGATTTATCGAAATAAGTACAATTGATTTCATTACTCTATAGTATTTGATAAATCTTATCAACAAAACTTCAATTATTATCCATATTTTTATTATTATTATTGAAAAAATATTTTCTTTTGCGAATCACTAAATATCATTATTCTTTTTTCCACTTTTTGAAAACATCTTTAAATAGTCTCTATCTTTTCTACTTCATATATGAAAAAAGAAAAAAAGCAGTTTATTTGAAGCATCAAAAGAAATCATTGAACTAATATAATACCTGAAATCATAGCTGCTAATCATGTTGCAAATGATTCAACGGTTTTCATTCTTTTCGGCAACAAGAAAAGAAAAAGTAATCGTTAAAGATAGCTGCTCGTTTCATTAACTGACACTATTATTGAGATAACGATTATGATGTAAGACTTCATTGAGTAAAAGTTTGTCATCAAAGCTAATCTCATCGAATCAATGAAAAACGTTGCTTCACGATGAAATTTAAACATAAAAATGGTTAGTCGTAATTGCTACGTTCGTGATTATGATTCAGTATACATCAACAAGCATTCGATGCGCAGTTATTGACGTGATTTCTGCTAAATCCTACGTCATCTATTTGTGTTGGCAAATGGTGTACATATGTCAAGTGCAGAATCACGTACTTTGTTTTACTTGTTACTTAATAACATACGTAGATATATACAACATTTTGCAAACAATTTAAACTATAATGATTATTTAGTTTACAAAGTGTAATAGCTATTTATTTCGGAGCAATAATTGTACTTATGAAAAATTCCATTTTTTCCGTCCACTTTTGTTGTTTGAAACGTATCTTTTTCGATTTGAATTCGATCGAAGTTTAAATTTCTTTTTTAACGAGAAAAAACTTTGTTTTGTTAGTTGCGTTATTCAATTTATATTGGGACGGTAGTTGAATAAAAAAGTTGTCTTTATCGTTACGTTTATTTTCGAATCTTTTGTGATTTTTTGTTAAAAAAAGTAGGGAATAAATTTTTTTATCGTACATTTTTTCCTCAACTTTGAATTTGTTGATCGACATTGTTGGAAACTTTCTGCACGCGGAAAATAGTCGTTTTTGCGATTCATATTTTTTGCGTTAAAAATTCAGTTGATACAAAGGGCTTATACTGATTAAAATTCATAATTAAATAATTTCAATAAAATGTCGATAATGTTCATAATAGTACTAACTAATTAACTTTGGTAATTAATTAAATATTAAATTGTTCGCGATTCAATTATTAATATGAAAAAAATAAAAAAATATTTAAATCGTTTTTATATCAATTAAGTAAAGTTACATTTATTCGGATTCAAACTGACCCTCCCCCCTTTCGCGAATATTTTCCAGTCGCGTCTAAATTATACTTTTGCTTTACATTCAAAAGCTTTCTCATTATGAAAACGATTATTACGTTAATTGTAATTGAAGCAGAGAACACACGATGATCAATATCAGAAACGGTGCCATTTTTCATTTCTATTATCATCGCAGTTCTGACGTCATATCAAACTTTTTTTTTTCAACTTCCGTTATAATCGTATCCGCGGTAAAGCGAACGCTCGCAACGAGCAATTAGTTTTTTGACTTATAATTATTTACCTTCTTATCGACTTACAGTATGTAACTTTTCAAACGGCCGAGGATGAAGGTTTGCATACTTTCAGGCGCAAGCCAATCGTTTCTTCACGTTTAATGTGGATTTTTATTTAATTTATTTTTTTAGTATGATTACCAACATTTTTAAGAATTTTTATCGTACTTAGTATTCTCTGTAATTGCAGTAAATTTTATGGCGATTATAGACAAAGAATACTGTATTTAACTCGAGAAAAATAATATTTTTGTTGCTACAACTTTGAGTTGCCAATTTGAAAATAATATTTTTCTTCTGAAGGAATGTATTGTCGTTCGCGTTCACATCGTTATTTAAACTTATTTCTTGTTCGTTTTATTATTTTTGTGTGATTGTCGTCGTCTAAGAGTATTTTCATTTTCATTTGTCTAATTTTATTTATTTATTTGTTTAGCTAATCCACTTCTTTTGAGATGAAATTTTGTATGAACGTGGCGTTTCGAACGACAGAAGTGTTTAGGTGAGTTTTTTTTCTTATTTTGTTATTTATTTTGTATATCAGTGTTTATTTACATTTATATGAAAGTGATTGAAATGTTATTGACAGTATAATGCAATAACTGAACCAGTTGTCGAAACGATTGGTCAGTTAAAAAAATTTTAAATATTTGTTTTAAAACAAGAAAGCTTTTATATTCAATTTTTCAATCGTTTAAAATTAAGCATAAACTTCGTAATGAATCCATTTTTTGTAATATAACTTGAAAATAAAGTAGTTTTCAAGTAAAGGAATAGCATTAAAATACAGTGTAAACATAATATGAATTTTTTGTTTTTGAATCCGCAAATGCAACATTTGCGTTCATATTTTCATAAAAACGTTTTGTTTTGAAAACATTTTATTTTCTAATTTGAATTTTTAATATCTTTGTATTTCATCCTTGAAAATAAATATCGACGTAATTTCACAAAAGGAAAAATGTTCGACTTCACATAAATCAGTTTTAAAGATGATTGCTCAGATACATTTATTTATAAAAACAATTTCAGTTATTGAGCGATTCACTGTTATTCATTAAGAATGAAAATGGATTCAGTATTTCTTTGAACTTCGATGAATTGCTGGATCCGTTTTCGTACGAAACGAATAACTATTCTTTCAATGACGGAAATCGATTTCACAAATAAAAAAGTCTGAACAGTCACCTTAAGCAACATTACTCGTCATGGTATGTGTTATGTAGCAAACTTCACTCTGTACTTTATACATCAATATAATCGATAACAATTTTGTTTCGTTTTATGGCAAAATTCAATTTTCATCGTACAAAACGGATAGAAATTTTATATTTTGAAAAGAAACGAAAGTACAGTATTATAATTATCAATCCCATTATTAAACGTCGAACAATAAAGTTCTTTAGAAACTTAAAACAAAGAAATGTTCGATTAATCGATTTTCTTTATGTTAGAAGACAAGTGTTTAATTAAATACTTGCAGAAAAATGAATAATACTTTTGCCTAAAAAATTAGGAAAGTTAACTTAGTGACGATCCTACGATTTCGCAATAAATCATAGAAATTATATATATATATATATATATGTAATTTTTTGTCCACAAATTTATCTGAAATTTTCAGATTGTCGCTTATAAGTTAATCTTCCGAAATTTGTAGGAAAATTAAATTAACTGAAAATTGTTTCTGCGTGTATTTCTTGTTTACGTTACGAAAAGCACGATCGCGGCCGACTGTCCGCGATGTTTGACAATAATTACGCTAAAAAATAATTATCAGCGTGGGGAATTTTTCGCCGGTGAAACGGGGTGCATGTTAAATGTGGCGTTCGTTAGCGCGTAATTAGTGTTTACTGGTTTCACTCCAAAGTCGGGCTTTATCGACGAGCAAGGCGCTCGCATTGTGCGGCGTTTCAAAAATTATTAATTATACGAGATAACGTTCCGGTCGCGCAAGAATTTCAGCGAAATCAAGCGTTCGAGCGAAACGACTGATTAATGCAATTTCCTATCTAAATAGAAACGATTGATAATAATTTGTATTAAAAAAAGGAGAAGAAGAAAAAAAATGACGGAAGCGGCGCATGACAAATGTACGGCACTTTTTATTTCGCTCGGAATCTGGGATAACAAATGATAAATATTGACCGCGCGCTTCGTGAATACGCGATTTTTTTCCCCTTTGTTTCAGTAATACGGGCGTTGATTTTAATACGTCGTTGATAATTTAAAAAAAAGGGAGAAAAAATAAGAGTACTGAAGGGAAATTGCGAACAATGAAGTGTGATGACAAATGATGGAATGCACAATTTAATTCCTTTTGCAGCACCGCTTAATCGTTAAAGCGGAATAATTCTCGCGGTCAAATTAACTGATGCTAATTACGTTAACAATTATTAATAATAATAATAATGATCATAATAATCAGACATTACTTCGGCATTGGTATTAAATTGTGTAGACTTCATTGTTGTAATGGTTTTCGGGGTTGAAATTTGTTATAAAATCGTGCATTTTAAAATGCATTTGAACTTACGTTTTTTAATAACAGAGAGTTAATGCAGCAAAATATACTCTTATTATTGAAAATGAAACAACTGACATTTTCAGGTTAATTTGTTCGTAATTATTCGATAATAAATATCAGCGATTAATGTAGAGAAAATAATAGGTTTAATTTTTATTTACTAATTATTGTTTGAAACTTGAAATATATACTTCTTTTTAATTAATATTATGATATTTTTAATATCATCAATTCACACAAGCAGAATGTAACTTATTATCTCTAGCAAATCATGATGTCAAAGTTCAAATTTGAATGAAATCTTAATTTCGTCACCACCTTGTCCATTCAAATCGATCACATTACATGATATTCAGACTTGAATTTCAATGTTCGACAACAAAAAGCAAGTTAGATATAAAAATTAAAAAAGAATTCGTAATCCAATTAGCAGAACAGTTTTACCAACTTAACGATAACATTCGATTCGATTATCGCGATGGCACGATTAACATACTTGTTTTGTTATTCGTTTTTCGTTCTACCTTTTTACCCGACGTAACGAATTTCGGTCGGTCGCCAAGTGTACTATTTTTCCCTCGCCGTGTTCCCCGGCTTTTGTTTCGCGCAAACAATTTTACAAACAAACCTTTGCCAGGGTGTAATTCAATTTCGCGCGAGCCTCCATTTCCAGTGGCAAAAAGTGCAGATGATTCAAATTCAAATAAATTGGACCAGCAAATTTCTACCTTTCTAAAACGAAAATCGATGGACCGGTTGTTCAGCTTCTTTTTGCCTCTCGCCGGCCCTCTTTTTCGCGTATGCTTCATTACCAAGGCGCGGCGTATATCTTGCTAAAATACTGTAGCATTTTTGCATACTGCAGCAGCAGAGATACATGGCCCGGGAATCGAAAAGAAATCGCACGGTTATTTCCCTATGAATATCCAAGATGAACGACGCGCAAGACGGAAATAAGTGGCGGGGCTTAGGTATGTAAATCCGCGATAGCTGCGTCGCTTATTTATTGTTTCTGTTCTGCCTTTTCATACAATATTTCCCCCGGAGTTCAATTGCGGCGATAGCGATGTGTAAATTCGAGTAATTTGACTTTACCTTCCAGTCGTATCGAGACGAGGGCCATCAAATATTCAGTTCGGTGGAAGAGGAATATTTGATGCGAATTGTTGGAAACGCTGTTTACCTTAACGGTCAACTCTTTTCCCGGGACTTTGTGTTCCAGTCGAATATATTCACGTTGCAACGAAATATAAATACTTTCCAGCCAACAACTTGGATATTAGTTTATTATCGGGCATCATTGTTCTTGTTGCGAGAACAATTTAGATTAGAATATTATTCGTGGCAAGCTTATGTAGGAAGTGGAGTTTAAGGAGTTAATTCAACATTTCTTAATTTCAATTTTAAGATTCTAATTTTATTTGATATTGAATTTACAATATTATTTCTTTTTTAATATTGTTACATCAGTTCTACAGATTCGTTCTATAGAAATTGTACACTGAGAAAACCATATTGTAACCACTACTAGATATATTGTAACGTGGACGATTTCATATAGTAAACTGTTTACGATATCATATCGTAACTACTTTCAGCCAATGACATTGCTGATTGTTTTATTTCAATCAATAAGCATGCTGGAAATTTTACAGTCCACATTGTAAGAATCTGTAATACAATTTTGTTAATTTCAACACTGAGAAAACGATATCGTACAGTATGGATTGTACAATTTCCGGCATGCTGATTGGTCGAAATAAAGCAATCTAGCAATGTCATTGGCTGAAAGTAGTTACGATATGATATCGTAAACAGTTTACTGTATGAAATTGTCCACGTTACAATATATCTTGTAGTGGTTACAATATGGTTTTTTCAGTGAAGTTTTCTTTTTTTTTCTGGTAACAGTGTAGATAGGAAGCTTTGTTTAAAGAGTCTAAATATTTGTTTAACATCAGAATCCTTCTTGTATTAATTTAACTTTTGAAAGTCAATATCAGGAAGTAACGTAATATAGGGCAAATTTTCACCCTCAACTTATTCAATTTAATTTTACAATATAAATACAAAAAAATTGTCTTAATATTTGTAATAATGTATTAAATTATTGGAAGTATCATTGTCACAAAGTATTTCTGACAAATTCAGCAGTAACTTATCCCTTTGGTACTTTTGCATTCGCGCAATGCAAAAGTCGACTTCAAAACAAGAACAACGACTTGAAATAGAACGTCGATTTCTTTTAGAGTCAATGGCTTATTTTTAGTCGCGATAAAAGTAAAAAGCTGATTCAATTCAGTTGGCCGAGTTAGATTTACTTAGGTCAGGACGGTAAACAAATAAACACTCGGAATAAGAGGTCGCTCGGCGACTGCTTTTATTTGTTTATGTTTTTTTTCTTCTCTCGTTTAAGTAAATATCCTCTCGTCAGCTGACTTGATTCGTCGTCTCAGTGTTTCTCGTGTAAAAGTGCACTTTGGTACCGTGAAAGTAACGTACAAATGTAGGATTTCCTAAATTTAGGTTACATTCGAAATTAAATTTAGTTGCATTTATGCATTGCTTTTTTTCGATATTGAAATTTATGTATCACATGCGTCGAAAAAAAAAGAAAAAATTACTTTTTTTTTTTTCGAAACATCGCGAATGCGCGATGAATGAAAACAAGGGCAGATATTTGTTTGAAAAATATGAATGGTAAATCCGAATTGTTCGACGAGTATTTTCTTTCGATGAGCAATTATTTAAAATATTATCAATATTCGTATATTGATAAAAGTGCAATGCGAAAAATGAATATATTGAATCGTCGAGTAATTTGAAAAAAGCGTGTTTACAAAGATGGGATGAATGCGCTTGTGAGGGAAAATTCGACGCGCTCGTTTACAAATCAGTAAAATAGTGTTTTTTGTTTATTCAATTTACATATTTATTCATCCTTAGCCTCTAAATTGAAAAAGCTTGTATTATAAATCACTCGATCAAAATCACCCGCTGGAATATTTTCCAAAGCAACTCAATTCCATTCAACTCCTTCCGATTTTTGCGAAAATTTCGCAAGTTATAAATGATGCAGCAACTGTTTCTCCCTCCCCCGCTCCCTTCCGAGATTAAAGGGGGGTAATAAAAATGGTGCATCAGGGCTGACACCATCGAAGACTCCGAATGAACCTTATCTGCCGCGTCATTGAGGGATGATAAAAATCGCGGGGTGGGGATGAAATCGACGAGGAGAGACAAATACTACCGCGACGGTTGAATGCGATTTTCGTGGCGGGTCAGTTACGAAAAGTGCATCAGTTATCGCGGGCAACGTTGAAGGATCGTAAATATGATTTAGCGCGGCGTCGGCGAAGCAGCCGGAAATATAGACATATTAATCCGGATATAAATTGGCGCGGACTTTCAAGTGGAATTTCATTTCGGGAGGAATGGTCACAAAAGATCAATCTCGAGTGCAATTTTATTGGGTCAGGCAAATGTGGTTTCGTCGTATCGCCGAGGGTGGTTGAAAGAGGGAGGGGGGGGGGATAAGGAGCGCCGCCACTTAAAATCCCCGAAATTACGCGCAAACGCCATCTCGGCGATTGGCTCGGCTTTAGCAACAAATTTCGATTCTATTGATATTATTGAAATCGCTTTCCGGCGAATAAAGCGTCGCTTTTGTTGCGTGCTTTTGTCGAATAAATAATGCAGATCAAGGTGCCGGGATCTTTTGTGTTAAAAAAGCGATTATTTCGTTGAACCGTGAAAAAATAACGATAGTAATGATAATATCAGAAAAGAATGAAAGTAAAGGAAGGAGTGGTGCGGTAGGGGAGGGGGGATTATGGAGAATCGTAAAAAATTAAGTAACGTAAGTTGGACCTAGACGTAATTGAAAAAAAGAAAGAAAAGAAGGAAAGAAAGAGAGAGAGAGGGCCGAGTAAAGTGTATTAATTATATGCATTGTATTAATGCAAATGAAATGCGTTTAATCAAATGCGAATTATTCGCCGGCGAAAGTTCAAACGAAAATAATTATGAGAAAATAATTATGCGAGAGCGGTGAAACAACAATTGCGCAGCAAAGATGATTATTTAGATACAACGAATCGACGATTGTCGCGCGAAATTGAATAATTGCGTTTGATCAATTCGAGCATTATTAATTTGGATTCTTTGTTGAATGCACAAAGACGCGCTTCGGTTATCCGGCCGATCCGAGTTGGAGGGGCCGTTATTAGTGTAAAATATTGAAGTTAACTAATTTGACTAATTGGTATTGCAAGCACGAAATTTAACTATAATTTCACCGAATGACGTGCAATCCAATTGTATGTAATAACTTAACTGCGAGCCGTTGTAACATTATAATTTATATTCGCGCTATTACGCGGCGCCTGTCCCCTTTTTCAACTTCAATCGTAATCATAATTGCGTTTCAATCCAATTTCTAACTGCGATATACTGAAAAGTCAAGTTTGCGAATTCAATGAAACGTAAATGTGAATATTATATATTGTTATTCTCAATACTTTGAGATTATGGTTTAAATTAAGTTGAACAGTTGATTATTTTTGCAGTTTGAAAAGTATTTTATTTTTCATTATATGAGTATTCAAATTGTTTTATAAATGCGAAGAAAAATTTTTTTAATAAAATAAATGTTGAACGAAAATGTATTTCAAGTATTCTACGTGGAAATATTCGCACGATTTGAATTTTTGGAATTTTCAACACATGCGAAATGTATTTTTACAGGCGAATACATTTTATTTCAATTTTTGTTTACATTGTTCAAAAATTCATATCACGTGAATAATACATTCGTCAAGAGAATTTGATTAAGAATTTTTAATTATCTCGAAGAAGAAGGATTTAGATTGACTATAATTAAAATTTTAATTGTCTTTATAAACGCGTTTGACAAAGGGGTTATTTGTTTTAATTGTACATTGTGGAATTCACAAAATCGAAATGACGTTCAGTTACAACGCTAAATAGAAATTATATTAAAAAAAATAACGTCATTATGATAATCAAATGTACGATTCTTAATTGCTTCATAAAGTTCGAATTCGACAAAAGCTGTTTTGTTCTATCCAATAAAGACAAAAATATATAAACACGTAATATAAACAAATGACAACCCCGTTTTTATTCGATCTTTATTTACTGCCAAATATTTACATATATTCGTCCTCCTGTTGTAAATTTAACACAACCACTAACAAAATAAGGACAAGAAGATATAAACAAAAAATGTAAACAAATGACAGCAATGCTTTTATTCGACCTTTATTTACTTTTTGGTATTTGTATGTCGTTTTATGCTGTGTAAATTCAGAAGTAGTTTTCGTCGGATGAAAAATTTCTCTCTGTGCAATTTCAGATGAATTCCAACTTCTTTACCGTATTTTTATATTTTCATAAAAGGGATCCATAAATTGCGAATTGCAAAACAATTTGTTAAGTTCAAACTTGTATGTTACTTACCTTTTTCAACTTTATAAAATTTTCTTCACTAGAATACTCATATTTTTTTCACTTAATAAAAAACGATTTACGCTGTATCTGAAATATACATGAAAAATGTGTATGTACAAAAAATATAGTAATTATACCTTCCCTCATCCCCGAATAT
>JABFOV010006294.1:0-10864 GCA_022817685.1 Aradophagus sp. ZL-2020
AAACAAACAAAGAGCGCTACATAAGATTTATGCGCGGCGTGACCGCGACCCTTTTTATCGCGCAGCAAAAAGGGTCCGGCATAATCGATCCCGACATTATGAAAAGGTCGAGACGGTGTACAGCGCGAGGACAAAATCGGAACTAACTGCTCCTCGGGCAGTAAGTTCCACTTTACCATCCGCTCCCTCGGTCCGTATAATAGCGTACATACCTCAGGCGCAGTGACGCCCTCAGTAATGTTATACTATTCTGTTTACTTATAAATTATTAAATATTTATTGTTAAAGTTATTTGATAACAGTGTAGTTTCGGGACACTGTTTCTTCTTATTTATATATTGGCGCGTTGTCTTTTAAAACTTTAAGGTTGTGAATTTTGAGAGGCGTTCCACGTGGAAAAGATTGTCGCCATCTGCGTGGCATAAGTCTGGCAAAAGTGTAGCATTTGTACGTGAACCAGACCTACGCCAGACTCATGCAATACTCCTGCCAGACTTACAAAGTCTGGCAGTGATACGGCACGCGTCTGGCATAGGTCTGGTTCGCGAACAAATGCCAGACTTCTACCGATTAATACCGGCCGACTGGCAAAATTTTTTTCCATCCCGCGCGGAAAAACTAGTTGCCAGCTCCTCCGGCAAAAGTCTGGATCATAATCGCGAGCCAGACGCATGCCAGATTTATGCCATGCTAGTGCCAGATTTCAAAAGTATGACATTAGTACCGTATGCATCTAGCAGACGTCTGGCTCGGGATTACGATCCAAACTTTCGCCAGATTATTGCCAGACCAGCAGGCAGTATTTTTTCCACGCGGGATGCGGGTATTCTCAAAAAAGTTTAAATTATAATTCAAAGTTAATAAACAGTTTTCAATCATATAAATCCGTAAACAGATTTTCCCGCTGTTGTGAGTTGGATTCTTCCTAACATTAGGCAGACTCAATCGCTCTCCTTGTCTCGTCGTTTGTCGCATCTTCAATCGCGTGTCATTAATTTAATTTTGAGCACAATTCAATTCGTATTTCTAATATTGGTTACCGGTGTGTTTCAAAGCAAAGTAAATTCAACTATTAAAGGGGCCAACGTATTCTGATATAAAGTTACATTATCTCAACCGTTTTGCGAGCGGTTTTTAGACATTGGTTAATCCATTGTTTAATATTGTTGTTCGCAAACAACATTCATATAATTTTTCACTTATTTTATGTAATAAAAATGTTATGTTTGACATGTTACATTTTAATTATGAGCTTATTTACTATTTTCATGTTTACATACCTTTTGATACTCTCTTACGCCCAAAATAGTTAACATTAATGTCTTTAAAACCATAGTAAATTATTATATTAGCCATGTCATTAAATATCAAAAACATTTGACAAGAAAGCGCACTCCAAGGAAACTTTTTATCACAAGTTGAAATTTACGTGCATTTTTGACTTCAAGTTCCATGCTTGGCGCCACGAGAGGCGCTACGGTCGCCATGCACATAACATATTGTTACCATTTTGAAATATATTTTGGTTAATGTTACATTTGCATTCATTTATATCAATAAAACGTATAAAAATTGTAAGTTTAAAATGTGTTAATCTATTATGTTTACTGATCTAAGGATAAATAATTAATTTATAAATTAATAATGTTAGAGACAATTCGTATTGTTTGCGAGTGATCTTAATAAATTATCAAAACATTTATCCAAAATCACCCTGCAAACGGCGGAGGTAGCGTAACTTTACTTCCGGAATACGTTGGTCCCGTTAATTGCAATTTTAGAATGCGTGAAAAAGAACACTGTGACCGATATTTGAAATACTAAGCAAATCAGACTCAAAAATAAAATTATAACACGGGCTAGACGATGAGACAGAAGACGAAATGAGGAGAGCGATTGAAGCCCAACTAACATAAGAGTGAAACCAACTCACAACAGGAATGTCCGTTTGCGGGTTTACGAATTGGAAATATCTGTTTTAATTGAAGAATGATTTAAAACTTTTTTGAAAAAAAATGCCTCTCAAAAAACCAACACCTAAAAAAGATAAGTGACAACGCACCACTATATGAATATAAAAAGAAGAGTGTACCAAAATTACACTGCTGACAAATAAAATATAACAATTAACAACTAATAATTTGATGAGAAAATATATTAATTTTAAACGGCCACAAGGTAACGGACTCATCACCCAAAAATATAAAAAAAAGCGTTAACGACTCGTTGAATAATAATTTGTAAGTGGAACTAAATTGAATTGAATTAAAAAAAAAAAATTTACAACCTGAAGTAGACTATATAACTGAAGAATTTTTTAACGACTCCTTCTGGAAAAGCAACCTACAGATGCATTATCCTATGAGTGGAAGAAAAAAAACTTTAACAAAGTAACTCCTTTGCTAGAATTAACAATCACGAAGAACGATGGTACATTTAAGATGGAAACTCTTTTGAGTAGGGACGAAAGAAATTATAAATGATTTAAGGCCCTGAAAATAAACAAGTACTTGCCGCCGACCGTCACCAATATTGTAAACAAGAAATAACCAAGAAATTTCGAAGCGGACCCACTGGCAGGCGGCAAGCACGTCATAGACAGTTGAATTGTCAATTATGCTGGCTATTCTGGTTAATTTTAATAATCGGGACGAACATTTGTCGCAACGAACTTGCAATTTTAAAGGTGGATTCATTACTGCAAATTTGCGCGAAAAAGTACGTAATTTCGCGCGATTCACGCGACGCGAATAGGCGCGTCGCGATTTTGCGCGAACGCGCGAAATCTGCGTTTTAATGACTGATATCACTGAAAAAAGCCATAGAATCGATAATACGTCAACCGAAGAGTGTTTTCGTGGGCCCCATCCAGTCTCCGCCCCCGCAATAAAAAAGTTGCTTGTTTTTGCATGAAATTTAATTGCCTTACAATCATGAGAGTTTAATTGCAAAAAAGTTTTGTGATGTTACTCGATGGAGGTGTCTGCAGAGATGCCACCCACCCCCACACCTACCCCACCCCCGCAACCCAAAATTTTATCATATTCTACAAAATTATGACTATTTTCAAACTTTGAAGTTTGAGTGAAAAATTGTTTGCACCGTTGCTCGATTTTTGGATTGCGGGGGTGGGCGAAGTTGGGCGACACCCCCACAAATACCTCCGTCAAGCAACGACGCAAAACATTTTTGCACTCAAACTTCAAAAATGCAATAAAGTGTAAATTTGGTGCAAAAAGTATATATTTCAGAATTGCGGGGGCGGGGGTGGGTGGCGCCCACGCAGACATCTCCTTCGAGCAACGTCACCAAACATTTTTATACTTAAACTTTAAAGCTTGGAAATAGTCGAAATTGGGAGAAAATACGAAATTTTTGGGTTGCGGGGGCGGGGATGAGCAAAGGTGGGTAACACCCCCACAAAATCCTCCATCTAGCTACGTTCAAAAGTTTTTTGCATTTAAAATTTGATGATTGTGATACAATCAAAATTTGTGCAAAAACAAGCAATTTTTGTATTGCGGGGGCGGCGAGTGTGTAGCGCCCTCGCCAACACTCTCCGGTTGACGTATTATCGATTCTATGGCTTTCTTCAGTGATATCAGTCATTAAAACGCAGATTTCGCGCGTTCGCGCAACTCGCGACGCGCCGATTCGCGTCGTGTCAATCGCGCGAAATTACGTACTTTTTCGCGCGAATTTGCAGTAATGAATCCATCTTAAGGAAAATAGACGAACTTTGTCGCGAAGAATTGGCAATTTTAAGGAACCAGGACGAACTGATTCATGGGTTACGGTTGCGCCGTATTTAAATGTTTCGGCGGGCGTTACGTCACGCTTCCGATGACGTCAGCGATTTTAAGCCGTTACCATTTTAAAACTCAAAATTTTTTCCGAATCTGAATGTACCACTCTGGATTGGTTTAAAATAATGTCTTCATTGTTTTGTGACACAGATTGCACCTCGTCTATTCACGGTGATCATTTTCATTATTTTGAAGTAATTTGAATTTCGCGGCATATTTCAATGTTGGCAGCTCTTTTTATCTTAGTATATCCTAACCTTTTGTCACGCCTGTTGCCAGCGCGACGTCCAACGTCACGTTCAGCGCGACGTCCAACGCCACGTTCAGCGCGACTTCCAACGAAGCGTTCAAAGCGCAACGTTCAACGCCGCGTTAGACGCGCGAGAGGCGCGCGCGTGGACGACGTTGCGTACGAGCGTACGCCAGTATTGTGAAGGCGACCTGGCGCGACCGATGCCATTTATTTTCAAAATAAGCAAGAAAACAACTTTCTCGTCAAACCTTTCACTTTCGGCTATGATTTAAAATTATATTTAAATCGCGAATTAAATTTTGAAAGGGCTCAATCACAAAAAGGTATATATAATTAAAAAATTGCAAATTGCTGACGCGCGCGTAGTAATCTAATAAAGGATTCAGCACAATACATGCGATTTTACACGCACGCGCGTCGCATCAAATAGAAAAAAACGGTAGCGCGTGCGCAACCTTTTAAACGATACGATTCCTAATATAATTAATCGTACTGTTTAAACCTTTTAACCCATACATTTCTGTAATGTATCGATTTTCACCAAAGTTTGAATACAAGGGTTTTCAAGGTCTCTAAATACGAATCTGGGGTCAGATTTCAAAATTTAAAATGTCGACCAAGATTGTGGACCGAAATTTAGAAAAATAAACATTTTTTTATGAAACTTTATACATAAGGTTTTTTTGACTCGAAGATCACGAATACGAAGTCATATTTTCGAAATTAAAGATGGCGGACTAAAATCTAAAACAAAGGAGTTTTTGCTATGAAACTTAGTATACAAGGGTTTCTTGACTCGAAGAACACAGTGGCAGCCAAGATGGAAAGAGTCCAATTTGGAAAGAAAGAAAAAAAAAGAAAAGAAACCCCCATATACCAAGTTCCATTAAAAAACGTTCATTTTAGTAGATTAATGTCCGCCATCTTGGTCGCCATTCTGGATTTTGAAAAATCTGTCTTTAGATTCGTATTCAGCGATATAAGAAACTCTCATATACAATTTTTTGCATTAAAGTGATAAAAAGGAAATTAATCCGTATAAAGTTTAATTTTGAATTGCCATATTAGATCCGCCATTTTGTATTTTGAAATTCTGACTTCGGAATCGTGCTTAGCGACCCCAAGAACGCTTAAATACCGACTTTCTTTGAAAACCCTTTATTTTTTAATGAAAATAGCGAGTTTGTGACTTTTTGGTGCCACCATGGGTCAGTGCTAGGAAATAACTCGCATTTGATTTGTGGATTTCTAATAAGTAACTCACTTTAACTGAAAATTACTTTTTCCTTATCGCTTAGTTGAGATGTTATTTTTGGCCTTCTTGAAAGGCTTACGTAACCTGTCAACGTACACTCAAAGAAATACTTGAATAATTTGAAATAAATCAATTTATTCAAAAATTTTGAAATAATATTTACTTATTTGAAACATATTAGCTTTATTTGAAAATTATTAAATTTTATATACGAAATAGAATTTTTTAGTTTCTTTGAGTTTAAAGAAATGAATTATTATTTTTAATAAATAAACAATTGAATATAACCTTTATATTGAATTTTTGTTTCCAAAGTAAAAAAGGCCGCTTGAAAATTGAAATCAGGAAATGTTTTTATAGTTTTTAGTTATGATTCGTTAGGTATACGGTCAATTTACCAAATAGGTCAATTTATTAAAAATTTTTTTATCAAATAGGTAAATTTATCAAAAAACTCAAATATTATCAAAATGTTTCGATTTCATATATAATTTAATATATTTAATAAATAGAAAAATATACAAAAAAAAAAAATAAAAATATACGAAAATATACGAAAAAGGCAAAATATATGAAAGAGGCACGTCGCCAGAATGTACTGTACTGACGAGAGATCAAAACATTGTTGAAAATGGAAGTAAAATTAGAAAAAGCGAAATCACACATACACAAATCAGATACATAGAATAAGCACTATTTTTACAAAAACATTAAAATGTGTAATGAAAGAGAATATTTAGAATATTATTATAGCGATTCATTTTACATAATATAATATGTATAATTTAATATGTGCAGAATTATTTAAAAATGTCAAAATTTAAAAAGAATAATAGTAAATTAATTACGTAGTAACTGATTTCAGTAGTAATAATTTAAAAAACGATTATGTGAAAAAAAGTAGTTTCGTTTATTTTTTTTTTATGCACAGACCTTTCCACGTCTCCCAATATCCACGCAGCCCACAGTCGTTTAGTTTAGTTTTTTTTAATGCACTCACTTTTCCACACTCCCCATAGTTGTTTAGTTTACATAAGTATTCGGGGGGTCCGGGTCACAAAACCCCCTGCCAGTATTGAAAAAAAATAAATTTTTGATAAATTGACACGAAACCATTAGATTCAAGTATTTATTTATTTAAAATAATGGTACAACATCTTCAAACATGGAGAATTGGCAGAAGACGCGATGATTGTTAAATTTCGTTGGAAGATATAAAAAAAAAAAAAATTACAACTTTAGTAGGGTGTGAAAATTGACTTCTTTTCGTCACAGAAATAAGACAATACGTTGTACATTTACAAGATTTCTAAATATTTAATTTTGTTTTGTACAATATTAGAATAGAAAATTCACTCTGGTAAGAGAAATTTTTTTTCAATTCTAATCATGCAATAAAATTTTACAATCAATGCGAATCTGACCATTTTTCCACAATTTTAAAAATCATCTTAAACTTTTGACTGATAATGTAATTTAAAACCACATTGCGGAATTTTGAATTTAAAAATTTTTATATAAACATGGTAAATGTTATTGAAATTTCGAAACATTTAGTAGCTCTATACTAGCAGTATTTTCTTCTGTGTAAGAAATATTCTGTTTAATTTTGATGTAATTTCTTACCATGCTTACAAAAAATAACAAAATATATATATATCGTTTCAAGACTACTTTTAAATATTTCATTACGTTAATTTATTCAATAAACATTCGGACTAAGTCAGTAGTAAAAGATATTTTGAAATATAAATAATAATAGCTGTTTTTATAGTTACTGAGAAAGTACTTTAATTCCAGACCTTTTGTCAGCTGTATTGTAAGCATGAAATTTATAAAAAATTTTTTTCACTGTAAGAATATTTTCTGTCACTTCAAATATGAGTATATAATATTAAAAACAAGATCAAAGAATATTTGTATTTAAAATTAAATCATGATTATTCGATAATAAATATAAGAAAGAAACAACATTTGTATAATGAATTCGGGAAGTATAATACAAACTCAACTTATGTACCTTGCTGGATACGCTACTTGATGAAGAGATAATTTTGTCAACAATGTTTGAAGGATCTGAAAGTTATGTTTAATGAAATGGCCTTTTCATAAGTCATGTTTGAAATTTGAATGTTTTCACACAGCACTTGTATAGAAAGTTTGTTCTTTAAGAGGTACTATTACTATTTGCTGGTACTTGTGTCAACGTTCTGAACTATAAAAAAATAAATGCACAGCACTCGCACAAAATAAAAATATTTCTATAAAGTATTGAAAACTTTACTTTTAAAAATGTATATTTTGCATTAAGAATATCACGTTTAATTGATGTTCATTGATTTTATTAGAATGTAATCCGGTTATTTCAATATCTAATATTGATAAATCTAGCGATCAGTCATCGCTTATTAGAACATCAGTCAAAAAACTGTTGCATTTCTCATGTTTAAAAAAAAAAAAAAAAGAATTTTTCCATAAGTAATTAAAAACATGTAAAAAACTTATTATCATGATTCTAGAAATTTTTTCATTAAATAAAAATAATTTTTCAGAAATTAATATCTATTCACACAAATTTTTCACAGTTACTGGTCCTATTTAACTGAATGACTATCCTTAGTGTTATTAATTTTTATCGAAGTAGCAATGTTAGCGGAGTAAAAGAATGTTAAGTGGGTAGCTCATATGCTTGAGGGAGGAGGAGGATAAAGTGGACTTTAAAAATTTGTTAAAAATATTATACTGTAGATATTATTATCATTATTGACAGCTTTAGTGCCAGTTACGAAAAAGACCGGTTACGTCTATGATATATTGCTAAACAAACGCTCTCAGTACTGAGCTAGTGAAAATATATGACTGTTGGTACATTTAAAATAATAGACTAGTCTTGCTTAGTCGAATACTCACCATCGGCTGGCGAATTTTGGTACCATGCTATTACTCAGTAGATCGGCAATTTTTACAACAGTAGCTGATATTAAAAATGACCTCCGTACTCACTATTATTGTTTAACTACATTTTCTTTTTCTGTTTTAGTCGTTCTTATTTTTAGTTAAAGACGTATTCTTTTTAAAGCTTTCATTAACAGAAAAAAATAAGAATTAAATAGGTACACGTTAAAGGAATAGGAAAAAAAAAAAGAAAAGACAAGTTGAAGAATAGAGAAAGGTATGTCATGAGCAAAAGTAAGATCGTTTTGAAAACCAGAATTTTTAAATCGGATTTTTGGAAATTTCATACGAAAAATCCATTCTATTCCCTTGATTAGTTTAATGCATATGACCATTAAAATTTCATTAAAATTCGAATTAAAGCATTTTAAGGGAAGTAAAGTAAAAAAAGAAAGAAAAAATAAACAATTAAAGACAGGGAAAGGTGAACAAAAATATAAACAAAACGGAAAACTTGACATAAATGGTTATTTCATGAAATATCTTTTACATGTGTATGATAAAAGTAAAAGTCTTATGTCACTTTGACACTTCACTTTGGAATCTCTTTGTAAAATATAATGTTCATTTATTATAAATACTTTATTGCACGGCATTTACGTTACTCATTCGCACACTTCTTGTTGAAATATTATATTGCGAATAATAAAGTGATAATACGATTATGTAACTCTGCGTTGAAACGAAGTGAATAATATACCTTGTTCTCAAGCGCTTAAACCATGACGTGTGGCCGTATCATTTGTGAATTATGACGCTGTCGCAACCGTATCATACCACTTTAATATTGTAATATTAAAATGGCCACGCGCTACTCGCTGACGAAAAATTGTATAAATTGGGAGCTATATATAAATATAAAACTCTTGCTTTTTACCTCACGGTAGCTTCCAAAAATCTGCAACGCGCGGTTTAAATAATTGATCAATTAATCTAATCGGTTTTTGAACGTATATCTACGAATATTAGACGGTGTTTTGCTTTTTCTTTGAGCTTTGCGTTTATAAAATATGTTAATCTTTTTATTCATATTTAGATGCATTGTTACTTACCGCTTTAATAGTTTTCCAGGTACAAATCTGCCTCACGGTACAACACCGAGATTTAACATTAAATGTAGCAGAAATAGCGCTAAAGGGATTTCATATTGGACTATTTTCTCCCCTGGCATTCGTTTCAGTTTTGAATCAATTGTTAATTTTAATTGAAAGCAAACAGTGCTGTAAGAATAACCGGACAAGAAGTTCGTTTGTATGGAAAAAGTTGGTAACATCAAGTTGAAATATATTTGCCCGACGAAACATCAATACTTGTTAGCGTAGTGTTTTGCGTGTGATTTGGTCGAACGAAGGCAATATTTTTGTGTAATTGAATAACGACTGGATTATTTCGTGCGCAAACATAAAAACGATAAATGATTATCATCAAAATATATACGTACAGTAAATTACAAAAGAGTAAAATTTGCATTTATAATGATCAAGCAACCACAAAATTAAAATAACACACACTATACATCTTAAATTATGAGAAATAAACATATTAGGAATATTAACCGTGAAATATGGGAAAAGTTTATTAATCTGGCAAAAGTCAAACTTATGCCGGACACATGCCATACTACTGCCAGACTTCGGACGTCTGGCGTCGGTATGGCATTCGTCTGGCATGGATCTGGCTTACGTACAAATGCCAGACTTTTGTCAGATTAATGCCAGCTGGCAAAATTTTTTTCCACGCGGGTTCATAACTTTTATGTTTAATACACAATATTGATGAAAAAATTTATCAATGATAAACACTTTATTGATGAAAAGACATACCCGTATGGAAAAAATTACTGCCAGCTGGTCTGGCAAAGGTTTGCGAGCCAGATGTTTGTCAAACCTGTGCCATTATTTTGCCAGACTTCTAGCATCTGGCAAGGATATGGCATACGACTGGCAGAAGTCTGGCTCGCGCGCACGATCCAGACTTTTGCGAGGCCAACTGGCATTGATTTTTTTCACGCGGGTGATTATTGAGAAGGATGATATTAATCAGGTTTTAGAAACATTTAACAATTACTATTGCAAGTTAGAATTTACCAACGAAATTGAATAAAATAAAAGAATTAGCTTCATTGATATTTTTACAAAAAATAACAAAAATACCATTTAGACTGAGTGGTATAGGAAACAGACATATTCAAGCCGTGTTTTAAATTATTTGTCTAATTTTAACTTAATTATATTTAAATTATTTGTCTAACACACCATAAAATTGCAATAGTATATAACCTGGTCGATAAAGCTATACTTTTAGCAGATAAAAAATCTTATCATAGGCATATCAAGTTATAAACATTCTATACGACAACAATAATACAATGAATTTCGTTGGTAAATAACAGGGGTATTTACCAACGAAATTCACGAAGAATTCTCGTGCGTGTGCTTAATTTACCCACTGAAATGTAGGTATACTTATATTTATACTATATTATACACACACACACACACACACACACACACACACACACACACACACACACACACACACACACACACACACGCACACACACACACACACACACACACACACACACACACACAC
>JABFOV010006295.1:0-10864 GCA_022817685.1 Aradophagus sp. ZL-2020
CATATAATGTGAAAGATAAGAATTTTAATTTTAACAATAACATAGAAAGAATGATTTAGTTTTTAAGGATTAATGAAAAATTTTATCAACAAACATAAAATACTAGAATTGTAGAGAAGGACAATTTGATGATCATTTTTTATTAATCATCAGTTTAAATCTTGTTATTTATTTGTGAATTAAGATTTTTTTATATAAAGTTCTTTTAAAAATTAATTGAAATAAAATTAACTGTTTATGATTTAATGATTTAAATATGTTCTATAACTTGTACCAATAAAAATGTCTCAAATGTACCACTAAAATCATGGAATTATTGGAAAAAAAAAATGGAAATAGAACTTTTAATAAACTTATACATAAATGCAATTTTTTTAATTAAAAAGTTAATTGTGGATAACCGATATTTGAATTATTATATTAATTTTATTATTAATAAATTTAATTGAAATTTATTATTAAATTTTATTGAATACCAATTATTAAATAGCGATTTTATTGAAAATTTTTCAGCTGCATTTTTTTAATTAATTTCTTTTTCAACATTAGTTGTCACTGGATTGCATGGAACAAACCTTTAAAGTTTAAAAGCGCATTTTGTATAAATATAACTATCTTCAGAGTTCAGAGAATTTTTATTTCTGTTACAAATTCTTTCTAAAAACGCTGTATTTAGCTTAATAGAGGTAAGTTGATAGTTCTTTTCTTCGTTGTAAGGCAATCCAAAAGAATGCAAAATTAAGTTTTAAATTACAACAAAAGAAATTCAATTGTATTGAGTTTGACTCAACAAATTAATTATTTAATCAATCTTGCTCCATCCTTTTTCCTTACAATATTTTTCTCTTTTCACGCTATTTGAATCCATTGAAACCACTTATGTAATTTATATATGACGATGACGATTAGATCATTAATACATTATAAAAATTTAAATTTATACTTGGAAAATATACGTTTAAACTTTCACAACCAAATATTTTACTAGTGTGCTACTCAAAATAAAATTTGATTGGTTTGGTTTACTCCAAAGTTATAATTTAGAGACATATAATTTATTTTAAAATGATGTATTTCCGTTTATCAGAAATTAATAAAATAGAAATACAAAAGAATGCATGAATAATGGACAAGTAAAAGTATCACATTGGTGTAAAAGTAAAAGTAAAAGTATCGTAAGAACATCGTAATTTTAATAAATAGTAAAAGTATTGCATTGACTATGAAGGTCATAATTTTAATAAATATTAAAAGTATCGCATTGACTATGAAGATCACAATTTTAATAAATGTTAATATTGTTAGAACTATATAATATCTAATAGAAGATATCTCACTGCCATGATATCTGAAGTGCGACGCGTTAGGAAATTTCAACAAATGTTCAATATTCCACACAACCTTCTGAATTGGCTTTACTTGTTCATCTTGTATAATTGCTCCTATTTTTTGAATATTGGATTTATATCTAAAACATGTTTGTAATATGAATATAATGTCAGGTTTTAATATGTACATCATGTAAATGTATTTATTTAATTTCTTACACTTACTCTTCATTAATGAAAATTTCATCAATTGACTTTTTTAAAGTTTCTTCTGTAATACTGTCTATATTATGTGATAAACCAATTTTAAGGTCAACAATTTTTCTTGCATTAAAGTTTTGATCTCCAAAGAAAGGTAGAGCAATAACAGGTACATGATAATGTACAGCTTCTTGCAAAGATTGCAGACCTCCTTGCATTATGTACAATCGAGTATTATGATGAGCTGAATCAATAAGTATTAATCATTATTTTTTTGAACCTTAAACTTGAACTTTTCAATTCACTCTTGTAAAACTATTATAGAAATTATTGAATTAAAAATATATTTACCTAAAATTGCTTGTTGCGGTGCCCACATAATAAGTTTAACATTTGACGAATTCGCAAAAGGTACTCCATCATGTTTCCAAAGAACCCTTTGTTTCAGTGAATTGAATGTATTGCACAGTATACTTTGAATATGATTTGGTAGTTGATGAGTTTTTAAATTCGAACCCAAAGAAAAATAAATAACGCCATCCAAGGACTCATCGAGAAACTGTTTTAGATCCTGCAAAAATTATTAGCACTGTTGATGTGTAATATATATTTTGAATTACTATTTTTAAACATTATTTAAAAATAGTAACATATTACTTTTAGTATACAATATAATTATGTTACAAAAAATTATAATACCTCTGGCAATTCCATGTGACTGTCAGAAATATGAAGTCCTTGAACTTCAATTACATTTGGCAAAAGAGGTTTTGCGTAACCAAAAACATGATTGTTTCCTAATATTATCAAACTAAAATTTCCTTGAATGTCGGGAACAGGTGTGTTTGGTATTAGTTTATTTGCTATGGCTTCTGCATAAGGTAAATGACTGTATTTGAAGTACATTCGACTCCAAAAAGTGTAAAAGTAATTAATTATTTGCTCTGGAATGTTCATTCTTTCATTAAAGCCAAACGCCATGTCAGGATTTAATAAGGGATCATCGGGATTACCTGTAACATACATTCATATATACTATAAATAATCGATTTAAATCATAAATTATGATGGTCACAGTATTATATACATATTTTTGTTGATTACAAAGTAAAATATATGTGAAAAATTTACCGATAGAGTCCATAACGTAAGGTAAATTTCCAACGCTTAAGAATCCAATTAATGGTGGAAAATTATAGTGATGAACAAGGGAATAGTAACATTGAAACCATAAATGTTCAATGATGATTGCGTCGAATGTTAAATTCCTATGTCTATTGAAGTTATGCTATCAATATATTGCTTTCATATATTATATTACTCATTCATTAACAGAAAATATATTATACGTACATCAGTTCTTTAACTGGATCACTTAAAAGTTGCTTTTCACATAATTGATTGGCGTCAATCATATTTTTACGCAATAGTGAAAAAGCATTGTAAAACCTTTAAATGAAAAAGAAAGAATGACTTAGAAATTAAGATGACATTTTTATTTATGAAATATTAATTATTCAACATTGAAATGTATATTTTATTATTTTTATAGTATATCGACCTGAATCCAGTGCAGTCATTTTGACTATATGAGAAAGATAAATCGATGTCTTCATAATTATTTACAGGGATCTAAAATACAAATTTTTATGAAATTTTCATTTTCATGAAATGATGATTTTTCTATAGTTTTATCAATTGTTTCAGAATTTGAAAAACTCAGAGTTTTTTTAAATTCAGCAATCGAAAGTTAAATTATATTATAATGTTGTAATAGATGTTAAATCACAATTGAAAAATAATCTATTTCTCGTTACCCTTCACGAATATCTTTTGGAAAATACCTTTAGCGGCACTGGAGATATCACAGTTACATTGTGCCGAACAGCTAGTGCCTTCATCAAAGCTTTAAATGGTTGTTGATGGCTATAACTCGTGCTAGGACAAATCCCTAGTATACGGTAAGCTTCTATATTGTTTAATATAATTAGATGAACACATATCAATATTATAATATTTTTCTGTGACATTGTTAGTACTAAACACTTTTTTAATGCCAATTTTATCGTATGTTATTATTATAAATTCAATTAGAATTATAACAAAAATCGTAATTATTTATCAAACTCTTAGCTTCGTCTGTTTCAAGTTGATGTAAATATAATACTGAACGTATCAAACGCCACATTAGACTCATATAATGAAATTTTTAAGTAAAAGAGATATTTGTACACTTCGTTAGATTAAAAGAACTTATTCAGCAATAAAATTAATTGTTACAATGAATCATTATAGAGAAAATCACAGTCAGATAATTGCGACTCATTTACAAAGGCCCTTTATTCATTTTACGGTCTACCATAAAAAGACTTCATATAAAATATCCATGGAACCATTGTTTTATTTTTTAAGTGACAGACTTTTGAATACCGTAACTATTACCCCAAAAAAATTATTATCTCACAGGAAACGCATTGACAAAACAAAATCAATGAGAACACCAGTTTATAAAATATTTAAAAGATAATCATGATGTTTTTATAATGTCATGTGCTTATGTTATAGTAAGAAATGTCACTTACATTAACTATGTTGGGAATGAAATTCTAGGTATAGTTGCATTTTTATGCAATTTATCATTGTGCTGTTTCGAAAGAGCTTCATTGAGTTGTTGAACATAGACAGAAGATTTATTAGCTGCTATGTCAACAGCAATTAACTCGGCCGAAATTTCACTCATCTGAAAATTTGATAAAAGTTGTAAAATATGTAATTGTAATTATTATTGTTACAATTCTACAATTACAATTATTATGCAGTTATTTGTGAATTGTATAGATTCCACATGATTTGTAATTTTATAGTAGCTATTAAATGACAAAGTATCTTATATCTTATATGTCAAAGACGCCAATAATTATTGTTTGTTTTACTAGGGTAGACAATTTTGTTTTTTACTTACAAATTGTTTATAGCCCATGAATCGATTGTACTTTTGTTTGCTGTCATATATTTGTTTTACTTGTATAATAAATATCAAAGACAATATTAAGCCGCAAAATAAAACTAAAGTGTTTAAATTCTGAAAATTACGTATAATAATCATCACAGTTATAATTAGGTGGTTATTCCTTTCCTTCAATGAGACTTGTAATAATACTGATCCAAGTTTAGGACTTCTTCTTCGGTATAATATTGCACCAAATGTATAAGTTTATACAGTCAAGACGCAACTGTCAAGAACGATCGAGAGCAAAATTGACACACTGAAACAAAGAAAAAAAAAACTAACAATTCGATATGATTCACTAAAATATTGTACGTCAAGAAAAAGTAACGCTGAAACAATTGGTTGCTGTAGTGTAGGTTAGAAGAAATATGGAAGGAACATTTTCTCTCCCCTCTCATGGTTAACCAATACATAGGCACTACTGATTCATAGTTTTGAAGGAGAAAAAAGGAGAGGAAGAATACAACACACTAACAAAAGCACGTGTTTATATCTAACCTATTAATTCAACGTCATATTGGCGGATAAGAGAGTTTATCCAGTTCTTTGGATCCTGCTTAGCCAATAAATACAACAAAAAAAAGTTCACTATTTATGGGTTTTGTACTTTGCCCTTTACCGAACAGAGTGTTTTTCATATAATTTCAGTTATAATTGTTATCGATAATGTCCCGAAGGCCAGAACATTTAGCACCTCCAGAAATCGTAAGTAGTTAAAGTCAGTTTCTTGTGTTCAATACAATAGCGCTGTTCAATTTGACAATGTTTGTTAGAATAAACTTACTATTTTTTAATTCAATTATTTTTATAATTTTGCTTGCAACATTTTCAGTTTTACAATGAAGACGAGGCACGAAAATATACCAACAAGTATGTATAAACAGATTCCTTGTTAAAAAATATAATATTTTGTTATTGTATATTACATTTATTTAATGGATTGTTTACATTATAAAAAAAGGTGACTTTTATCGATGGACAATATAGAATAAAAAAAAAAAAATATTTCATGCATTCTTAAATTAAGGACACCTGACGTACTTGTACAACATGAAGAATTGTCCATCATTCTAGTAATAGAATTGCTTTTTTTTCTAGTATAATTAAAATATAACAAAATTTTAGTTCTCGTATGATAGACATCCAAGTACAAATGTGTGAACGAGCTATGGAATTATTACTTCTTCCTGAAGACCAGCCATGCTACTTACTAGATATTGGTTGTGGCTCAGGATTAAGTGGAAGTGTTTTGGAAGAGCAAGGACATGTATGGGTTGGAATCGATATTTCCACAGCTATGTTAAGTACGTACGTAATTATATTTATTTAATCACTTACGAAAATTATCTAAAAAAAAAAAGTTAAGAAAAAAAGTTTTTAAAAATATTGATCTACTCTGAACAAAAAAAAGTGAAAAGAAAAAGTACTAATGTTAAAATTTTTCCAGACGTGGCTGTGGAAAGGGAAGTTGAAGGAGATTTGATATTAAGTGATATGGGCCTAGGTATGCCATTTAGGCCAGGTACTTTTGATGGAGCAGTGAGTATATCTGCGTTGCAATGGTTGTGTAATGCAGATAAAAAATCTCACCATCCAGTCAAGCGATTGTACACGTTTTTCTCAACTCTCTTCGCATGTTTGTCAAACTCTGCACGAGCAGTTTTTCAATTTTATCCTGAAGACGATAAACAAATAAATCTGGTCACAACTCAGGCCACCAAAGCAGGCTTCTATGGAGGAGTTGTTGTAGACTATCCAAATAGTGCCAAAGCAAAAAAATTCTTCCTTGTATTAATGACCGGAGGTGCTGCACCTATGCCCAAAGGTCTACAAAGCCAAGATGAACATATTTCAAATTTCACTTCAAAAAGGTATTGAAAACGTTTGTGCAGTCAAAAATTATTACATTATACTTAATAACATTAATATTATTAAACAGTTGATACACTTAGAAAAGTATCATCCAAAAAATTACTGAGTTTTATAACGTCACAACTTTTTTGTTAAAAAATAAGAATTTCACCATTAAACAAAGTAAAGATGACTCTATTTCACGTTAAACTTTCTTCTAGTGAAATCAGTTTTAAATACAAATTAATATTCATTTCAGAGAACGTATGAATAAGGCAAAAGGGAAAGCATTAAAGAAAAGCAGAGATTGGATTTTGGAAAAGAAAGAACGTCGTAGACGGCAAGGCAAGGATGTGAGAGACAACTCAAAATACACAGCACGTAAAAGAAGTGGAAAGTTTTAGTTGCAAGGTTGCAAGTACACTTTTCTATTAAATGTTCATAATATATGTGTGTGTATGTACTGTTTGTAAATATTATATATTATATACAATTTTTGAACTTTCTAAAATATTTCATCTAATCATTTACTTTTGACAAATTATCTAACTCATTACCTATGATGACATAATATCATAATAGGTATTCTTAATATGATTAATGTTAGAAAAATATTAATTGTTTTCAAAAGGTTACTTTTATGATATTATTTTAGAGGATTCATAGGATGATTTTCCCCTTGGAAACCTTATGGTGATTAACACTTTGACGTGTACGAATCAGTCAATTTTTTTTCTCAAATTAATAAATATTAGTTTGATGACATTAAAAAAGTTTAAGGGAATATTTTAAATATTTAAAAACGAAACTTTTATATTTATTGTATAAAATGTAATTAGTTTACATATGGCGAGTATTGTCATATTGTATTACTACTGAGGACGTTGGTGCGCCCAAAAACATATACACTGTTTTATAGATTGTGTGAACGGATGGTAAATAAAATTTACCACCTTATGACTATAAAAACGCTTGAAAGCTATTTTACAGTCTAAATAGCTAGTTTCACTTTTGTCCATTTCCGAATCACTTAAAGCATATTTATATATTTTATGGAACAATTAAACACAATGTTCAAGTAATTATTGGTTCAAATTATATAATGGCATACATTGACGAATTGTTTTGTTTTCATCCAAATATTCAAGCACACCATCGGGAGAGCATACCCAAGGATCTTGAGTTGCCAGTTGCCAATCAAACAATTGTTGTTTTAATTCTTCGAAAATAGCCTGAAATTCAAATATCATATTATTTACATTTTCTTTTTATAATAATTTGACGAAAAAATACCTTATTTATTAATTACCTGGGAAGAGTTCTTATATGCCAAATTAGTTAATTCTTCTGGGTCGTACTTTAAATCAAATAACTCCCACTCATCTCTGTAATAATATTTTTTCAACGTTTTAGTCCAAGGAAGAGGATAATTCATTTGTGTTCGATTCAAAATGTCTTGGAATGTCAATGAAATATAAAAATCTTGATCTATTGGGAAAGGCATCTTATAATTCAAGTTGTGAATAAGTTTAAAACGCTTGGTTCTGATTGCTCTCATTGGATAATACATTGTGATTTCGTGATGATTTTGACTGGCATATACTGCTGTTTTGTTATTTTCCTTGGGTTCTATAAAAATGATAACAAACGATTATTAAACCATTAAACTAGAAATATTGGATTATTTTTTTACTCTCTTTCTCACTTATTGAAAAACAAACCTTCAACGAGCAGTGGCAGTAATGACTTTCCAGTGAGTTTTATTGAACTTTCATTAAGTGGTATATTGAACCAATCTAATATTGTTGGAAAGATATCCAAGAAAGAAGTCATGCTGTATGTGACTTTGTTCATTCGATCCTTATGATATGGAGATGACATTAGGAATGGTTCCGCGATACCTAAACATTTGTTTTTTCATTTACATATGTAACTGTATAAGTTTAAAAGTTTAAGTTAAAGTAAAGTGATGAATTAAATCAAATTTCCTATACTGGAAACTTGAACAGTTGTAACTTGTAATCTACCTGGATCATACAGATTTGTTCTACCATTAGTAAATGGTATTCCGTTATCAGAAGTGTACATTACAAGAGTGTTGTCTTTGAAGCCCGCTTGTTCGAGTTCTTTCAGCACAAGTCCTATTCCTAAATAATTACTAATTAGTTAAATGTATATCTTTAACATACATTTTTTTAATTACTTTATTTAAAATAAAAGTATTATAATAGGCGCATCATGAAACAAAATGTATACAACTGAACCAAATTAAATTTATTGGTTGCATTCATTCGCCTCTAACATTTATGTTATTTCAAGTGATTAGATAAATGTTAGAGTTATAATTATAAATTTATTACCTTGATCAAGTCGAGATAGAGTTGTATATTGGGCCGCGATATCTCGCCTTGCTTCATATGTGTCCTGTACGAAATACGGTCTCTTGACTTGTCGCCACTGATAATATATTGGTTCCCAATCCGGTATTGTGCCATATCCAGGATAACCATTTCCGAATTTTTCACAAAACGCGCCATATTCTGAATGAGAGTGACCACAGCGATGTGGATCGTGGAAGGATACAAATAAGAAGAAAGGTCTACAATCAAATAATTTGTTTTTGTTCACAACTTGTTGTACCATTTTCCTAATACTTTGGAAAATATATATACAAAAATTATATCAACAAAAGTTTCCCTAAGGTATCATCAAAATGATACAAATATTTCAGCAATTTAATTTTATTTCTAGTTAATAGAGTTGTGATTAATTTTTAATTTTATTTAGGCTGGACTTACTGAGACTTATTTTGAGAAAGGAACTCTCTGACCAAAAGTTTTATGAATGTAATGTTTCGTCCAACCTGAAGAATTGAATGATTTTCTTCAGTTTGAGAGTAGTCAAACGGATACACGTTTTCAGGACCAACGTGCTTTTTACCAATTATACCTGGAATAATGATAAGCTATGAAAAAACAACTTAACTAGTTGTGTAAGAAAAAAAAATAAAAGTACCATTATGAATAAGCACATAATTTCAATCAATATTTGACTAAAAATTAGAATGCTATCTTTGTTTATTTTAACTAAAGTAAAGAAAATACATTATTTCATCATATGAAGATATACATCATTACAAGGTCATTTACATAACTGTTGAGTTTATAAAATTGGTTCAATAATTTTCAGTAATTTTAGGATTAATGTAATAGTAGTAAAATTACATGAATGAAAAAAAAAAAATAATAGATAGTAATGTTAAACAAAGATGCTGTTATAACAATATACATTTGTCTTCTTTTTGAATTTGAATGTTCAATTTGAATGTTCAATTTGAAACCGATACTCAAAAGTATCAAGGTTCAATGGCGATATGACGTAACTCATACTCACCAGTTCTTATGTTATGTTGCTTCAAGATCTTAGATACACTCGGTATTTTATCGAAGGAGTTAAAGTGATGAACACTATGGTGAAGACCATACATTCCATTCTGATGAGAAGGCAAACCGGTTAATATGGATGCGCGGCTGCAAGGAGATCAGCGTGTAATTAACATGTAATAAAATCAAATGCAGAGTTACTAATTAGAGTTATGAAGTTGCTATTGAACTATGGTACCTGGGTGAACAGCTGCTAACTGAAGAGTAGGCGTTATTGAAGATGAGGCTGTTTTTTGCCAAATTATCGAGGTTCGGCATCTGGCATACCTTATTTCTGTAATTTCGCATTTCAAAACCGGCATCGTCGGCTGCAAAAATAATGTCAAATTTGATTTTTAATTACGCGTTGATTTTTATAATTATGGAATTTCAATAAATTCATAGTGATTATAAAGGGAAGTGTAATTAAAATAATAATATTATATTCATACTTTTTTAAGAAGTATATACATAAAATAGCAATTTATTACTAAAAACTCTGGACCACAATTAAAGCTATATAAAAAAGTAGTATTTTTTCACTTGTATGCATAAGATTACATTTTTACATATTGCACAAGTATGGGATTACTATTATTATTATTATTATTATTATTATTATTATTATTATTATTATTATTACAATTACTCAAATTTTAATTGTTTCAACCAGTGATCATTTCGATATTGGAATGTTCAGTTATTCAATTTTAATCTAATTAGGAATTATTGCACAATGAGTGAAGAAATAAGAAATGATGTATTCTAAAAAAGTATGTATTAAAAAAAAAAAAAAAAAAAAAAAAAAAAAAAAAAAAAAAAAAAAAAAAAAAAAAAAAAAAAAAAAAAAAAAGAATTATTTTAAAAAAAAACAAAATACGCGACAAAATATGACGCAAAATTTTAAAATCTCTCTGATGGGTGGAATCTGTTTCTTTGTCATACTTTCTAACGTGGTGTTGCTGCCTTTTGTATATATTTTACCGCACACACAAGAAAAAGACATAAAAACTGCTGAGTACAGTTCATTAAGAACATACAAAACATTAAAA
>JABFOV010006296.1:0-10863 GCA_022817685.1 Aradophagus sp. ZL-2020
AGTCAGAACCTCCGCCTGTTTCATTTGCGGCGCAGCCCTGGTAAACATACGACCAGCCTCCGATTGTCCGGAGTGTGTAGCACTAAACATTATTTTTGCGAAAGTTAAAAATCTGGAATTTACAAATCCATATCAACTGTACATCTTAAAAATTGATGAAAAGGAAGTTTATAGTTTTATTTTTCAGCGTTTTTCACATGTCAGTTGACTAGTTTTTTCCTCTTAGCTACAGAATTATCATTAATTTGTTCTTTTTTTAGTTATCGTAACAAGATGAATCCCACGGAGCGAACGCCTTTTTCAGATATTGGAAATCTAAAGGATCGATTATCAACAATTCGACGAGCACAATGTCGTCCTGACCGTGTCAATTCTCAGGATTCAAATGTGTCAATTTTCGCAATAAATGGCTCAAGAAACGATGAGACCTCAATAATCACTTCTATTTTTTCAAATTGCATTCAATCAAGTACAGTCGCAATGTTGAAAAATGTTTCTGTCGTTATGAAAGATTGTTGCAAAAAAACTTTCGACTCAGTTGCCATTTGTCAAGACTCAAAACAAGTTGAAAAACTCACCAAGTTCAACACATCAGAATGGCACAAAGAAAGAAAATACAGGGTCACTGGAAGCAGGTAATTAAAAAAAAAGTAAATGAAAAAACATTGAAATTTTTTTTCTTTTACCATGAAAAATTGTAATACATATTTTTCCAGATCTTACGCTTTGTACACGTACTCCAAAGATGACTGGGAGGAGAAAGCGAGGAAATATTTTTGGACCAAATAAGTTAGTAACAAGTTTACGAAGCATGAAAAAAAAATACGAGGGCACAGCTAGAGATCTTTATTGCAGAGATCGAAACGTTGTCGTCCAGGAGTGTGGTGTTATTGTCTCGGAAGCTGAACCGTGGCTTGCTTATTCTCCTGATGGAATAGTCATTGAATCTGACAGACCAACGAGGTTATTGGAAATTAAGTGTCCTTACAAATTACAGGATACTGAGAAAGAAACCCTGCTCAGTAGTTGCAAATTTTTGCAACTGAACAAGGACGGGACAATAATGTTGAAAAAAAAGCATCAGTATTATGGCCAAGTACAATTTGGAATGGCTTTACTGAATCTAAAAACTTGCGATTTTGTGATCTATTCTAATGTTACAAACGCTATCATTATTATTCGCGTCGTTTTTGATGAAACTTTCGCCCATGAATTTTTTTTGCGATTGAAAAATAATTATTTTAACAAAATGCTGCATGTGATTTGCAAAAATTCAAGAGTCATCTAAAAGGTCAATGAAGAAGAGAATGTGATGGTATACCAAATTATAGTTTAAATATGCTATTATTTATAATGTAAAATAAAAATATTATGCTTGTTGAAGTTTGTTGATTAAAATAATGAAAACTTTATGAGATAAATACAGGTAAATCATATAAAAAACTACGATTGTTGGATGAGTTAAACATTTTTATTTGTTTCAAACTTTGTGTACAGATTTGAATAAAGTTTACGTTATAAAAGTTGGAAATACGAGTTTTTAATGAGTCAAACAAAATCACATTAAAATTTGTCATCTCCAAGGATTGGAGTTCCTAAATTCGCAAAACCGCAACAAATTGCAAATATATCATCGGCGTAATTGATAAAATGCCAGGGAAATTTATAATTTAAAACTTGAAACACTTTTATTCGTTGGTTCATTCGCTCTGGCGATTTCGTGGTTTTGCATAGCATCGCTCTCAGACAGTTGTTTATTTTTCAAAAAAGGAGGCCGAATTAATTTGATTCTGTTTTCCGCGCATTCGTCGTCAATAAGGAAGCCTTTATCTACCATTACAGCATCTCGCATACTTTCAAAATTGTTAAGAACAGCACTATGATTAAAAATACACTTGTCAGATGCTCTACCTCCGAACAATTCACTGATAAATGTAATCAAGCCTGCAGGAGTTACCTCTGTCATAAATTTAACCGTTAAAGCTCCTTTGTAATGAGAATAGAATTTAAGTCGACATTTTAAACATTTCGATGTTTGAATTTCAATTTCAGTGCTATCATACACTGCAACAGTGCTTTTATATTTATTAAAACATTTGGGCATGTTTCGTTTGATTTCATCTTTTGAAACTCGACTAATCACACTTTGCAAAATCGTCGACAATTTTTTAACGGTATCATAAAAAGTGTTTCGAAATGTCGCCGCAGTGACGCTCTTAAACAAAATTGCTAATGCATTGAAAGGTATGTCAAGTTTCAGTTTTGCAGCAGTCAAAATGATACTGTCTCGCGTGCTCAACAGTCGCCCTTTCGTTGTCGGATAAATGTCATTTATTATTTCCGTTAATTTATCTAAAATTTTGAAACTCTTTATGTTACACATCGTTAATAGGTCTTTCTCGCTTTTTATAAAATCAGTAAAAGATACAAGGAGATCGCTGCTAGTAACTTGTACACTTTTTGACGTTTCTTCGATCAGTCGTTTTTCCTCGAAAGCTTCGACCCGCGTTGAAAAAAGTACTACCAGCTGGTCTGGCAATAATCTGGCAAAAGTCTGGATTGTAATCGCGAGCCAGACGTCTGCCAGATGCATACCGTACTAATGCCAGAGTTCTGAAATCTTGCATTAGTATGGCATAAATCTGGCATGCGTCTGGCTCGCGATTACGATCCAGACTTTTGCCGGACGAGCTGGCTACTAGTTTTTCCGCGCGGGGACGTACGTCATTTCACAATCCGGGTCGTGAAATTCAGGTTCGATTTCAGCTTGGTCCGCGGAGAAGCTCGATGGTTCTGTCGGAGATTGTGCAGGTTTCTGCAATGTTTGACGTTGCTGTTCAGCGGTCGACAAATTACCTTGTTCCTTGTCGCTCAACGCATATGATTCGCGATCCACGATTGTCACGTTCGTCTTATTCATGAGGTCTGATGCATTTGATAAAAACTCATCAGCTGATGAGCATGATGATTTGAATTCACTGATTATCGGTACTTCATGTCCTCTGCTTGTTCGTTGCGAGAAGATCTGACTAAGCGAATCCAGCTGACTGGTAGCAGATTCCTGAACACTTCGATACAAATTGGTTTCAACTTTGTTCTTCTCAAGTATTTTTGCATCACGAAGTTCCTATGAAAAAATTACAAATTTACATTTTATTTTTTTACATTGAATGCAATAGACATACTATTCGCAGGCGACGATTTTCCGCTGTTAAACTCTCGTTGGCAGGCTTGACATCGACTGGAATCGCGTTTTTCCGCAAAACTCGTCTCAATGCAAACTTATCTAAAAATGACAAATTTTCAAGATAATGTGCTTTATAATTTACCGAAAATCAAAGCAAAAACAAAGGAAAAAATTATGCTTGAATGAAAACAATAGTTTCAATTATAAAAGTTGAACTGTCAACAAAATGTTGATGACAATTTACCTGGAAAATAGTAGTCACTTTCTGTAAAATGCAGCGAGCAAACGAGAAGTTTACCATTGTTGTCATATTTTATATTTAACCTCCGAAGCCACTCCTTTCTTTTGTCCACTAGTTCAATATTACCAAAATGATTTTTACGAGGAACCTTGTACTTATTTAATCTCGGTATTTTGTGAAAACTAAGGTTAGTGTTGACGCTTTTTTTGGAGTGGCAGTTTTCAACACAACATTTACCGCCGTGGGTTTTTGGTTTGCGTTGTCTTGAAGTAAACTCCATTATAATGCACTGTCACTCAGCTCAGATAATTATAAACCACGTTTATTAAACTTTTTTTCACGTGCAATATTAAGTACTCCAAAAACGCCGGTGTAATGCACGTAAACACACTCAAAGCAGAAATCTTGCAGCAGCCATGTTTCTTTAGTTCGCTCGGTGACCACCAGTGGCGCATTAAAACTTTAAACTCCCAATTATCATTCATTTGAAAATATAAGTATAAAACAAAAATAATAATTATGTTTTTTAAGCGGAAAACGTGACGTGATAAAAAATTATTCTTGTAAGTCCATAGATTATATCTAAATTATTCTCATAGCCACCTCTTTATCTATAATACATCCACGAAAGTACCTTCTAACTTACAGTAACGGAAACATGAATCTTGAAAAGTTATGATAATTTTTATGTTACGTGTAATCGTAATATGCAATAAATGATATTGAACTGCAAGCTTTCGGTATGAATAAAAAATTATTAGATTCGTCAGTTATGAAATTTTTTTAACTAATTGGGAAGATTTCAACTAATTGTGAATAAAATAAATAATAATCCCAACTAATGCCATGATTAATGGCAATACTCAATCTGTCATAATTTTGTGACTTTTAGCGAAAATAAATGATCTTTGTCGTTTCAAGAAGCAAAAAGGCTGTAGTATTTGCCAATTAATTGCATTTCATGATTTTTGCTGGAACGAATGCCAAATTTCAAGAGATGCTGTGATTTATAAAAATAGTTTTACTCTAGACTGAATTCTTTTCACTATTAGATTCTGTGAATGATCAAATTGTCCTAACACACGCCATTTCAGCGAGTATTAGTTCTATGAATCACCGATTCAAATAGAGTGTCAGGATATTGACGATTTTATGAAGAAAGTAATTATTATTATTAATAATAATAAAAATTTAATACAAAGTACAGGTTAAGAAAAAATTCTCAATTCGGAAAATTCCTTATTTATGTTCTGTATTTTCTATGTCTCTACTTATTTGTCCGTACATACCCGAAGGGAACAAGGTAGACAAAACAATGTTGATTCAATATTGACGTTTTTACTGATTAGATAATGAATCAGTATTGCAGAATTATTGAAATAATATCGTATCAACGTGCGAATGTCCGCTCAGGTGATATCGTTTCAATATTACCGTGTTCAATATTGAATCAATATTGATGACATTGAAATGATATTGAATTGATATCGACGTCTTAATGCTGACAGAAAGTCGAGACAATGTTAAATCCATAATGACGTTAATATTGAAATAACACCGATTCAACGTTAATTTATTGTTTTCAGCTTTTAAAAATGTAAATTAAAAAAGTGCTTATAAGTACTTTTTTACTAAACGTTTTGTTAATGTCATTTTAATATTACCATCATTATGGATTCAACACTGTTTTGACTTTCTGTCAACATTAAATCATCGATATTGATTCGATATGATTTCTTAGTACTTGGCGTAAAGTAATTTGTGTAAAACAGATGAAACAATCAAACTTATTTAAAATTGAAAACAGAGTAAACTTCCTTCTGTAATAAAACTTAGTGAATTCAATACAGCAACTTTTTAGAATAAATTTTTAAGGTACTCACAGCCACATCTGTATCTGTTATTTATCCCCCTCAAGCTTCTTTTGACGTATAAGAATAGATACAAATGATAACAAATTTTTTCAAGACATCATTTTTTCCCGGGGCCTTATATGGTTTCGCAGAGTCAATGGCCCAGTCTATCTATGCGGGAGTAACCACTTTTCTAGCTATGGTCCTTTGGTCCGTCTATTGTTCTGACCTGAAGCTGCGTCCTCGACTATATCAGCTTTTGCATTATTTCAGACTTCTAGAATCTGGCAAGGATATGGCATACGACTGCAGACGTCTGACTCGCGTGCATGATCCAGACCTTTGCCAAAGTAGCTAGCACAGATTTTTTTCACGCGGGGAGATTTTCAAAATATTATGTTACATATTTGGTTCATGGAATTTCAAGTAGAATACTAAAACAATACGACTTTGATGAAATAATGCGGTTATGAGCAGTGATTAATAGAATTACTGTATCGAATTAACGCAACTTTTACGTTTGGCAGTCAAGATTAAACTTAATTTAAGATTTATTCACTAATTAATAGACATACAAATTACATCAATTACAAAACGTATCTCAAGAATCATACAATTTTTATACACAACAAACTGAAATTATGATTTGTGTGATTTAAAGACTTCAAATATAAATGCATTTTGTCTAAATATTGCAAATACAGCATCGAGAATAATATCATTACTAGAATAATGAGACTTATAAGTTTGAACTTTGATAATCAATAACATGTTTGACGTAAATGATTGAATAAAATTTTAAAATCAATTAAAATCTGAAATAAGAAAAATATAATATTTTAACTTATTCGTTTACATGATTAACAATCATTTTCAATTTTAATTCCAAACTAATACAAGAGGACATGAATCTTTAAATAGTGTGCTTGATTATGAAGAATAACTATCTTTTAGCCTACTAATTGAATCAAACTTAAAATAATAAAAAGTTTGTATATTATTTTTAAAAATAAGTAAAAGAAATTATTAATTTATTTCGCATCTTTTTATTCTGTAGAACGCTAATTCTCACGATGCCGGTAATCGGCATAGGATTATCATCACTTTGTCTTTAATAGTTGTTAATCAAATATATAATCAGAATAGATTTTTAATAGCTAACGAGTAAATAATTTTCTCTTTTTAATTTTTACGACGTTTTTTTAAAACTACCCGTTTGGGTTTTTTCATGTTTAAAACCATCACTTTAATCTGTGCTTCAGACCGAGATGTCAAAACTGGATTTGACATTTGAACTTTGCGGATGTCTTCATAACTAGGTAAAACTCGGTAGCATTCTCTCAGTGAAAATAACTATCAAATGACTGCTCCAAAACGTCTCGTTCCTCCGTACTCCAATGTACGACACTTCGCCGCTTATTACTGTTTTCTGTAAAGTGTAATTACGGTTTTCTGTTTATCGTTATTTTCAAACCTTCTCTATAATATCAAATATGTCGATTAAATATAAATTTATTGTAATTAAAAATAGAAAGGAAAAGAATAAATTATTCTATACAAGTATATGTGAATATTTCATGATATTATGTATTTTAAATTGATAAAAAGTTTACCACTTTGACGTGAATAATTGTGTCAGATTTTATTAGAAGAAATCACGATAAATGTAAAGCTTTTATTTTCTGATAATTGATTGATGAGAGTCGGAATTTAAAATGAAACGAATTGACACATCATTAGATATGGTTTCACAAAATAAGAAAAATTTTAATAATTCATTTAGAAGACGCACGCAAAGCAGGTACTTAGCGTAGTTTCCAATTATTACTTACGTTTATTATTTTTTTCTGCAACATTCTTCCGAGTATCATAATCAGTCTTGCTGATTTTATTATCGTCAACATCATTTTGGTTGTCAATGTCTGAATCATTTTCCTCGTCTGCTCCTTAAGCCGCTTCCAGTAATTTTGTTATGCCTAGAATTCGTTTATGAGCAATAGGCATTCTGTAATGCTGTTTATGAATTTTGTCTCCGTGACTTATAAAATGGGCAAGATCTGAAGTAAATTGTTCTTGGAGATTCATTTTTAAACATGTCGTTGCAATATGTTTTCTAAGTTGAGTGCCTCGAAGAGTTGACGGGAGTTCAGCACCGCATTCCTCAGAAAACTTTCTGATGAGCCCGCATGCTCTCATAAATTTTTTTCTCGTACCGTCAATGCTGGGAAATCCGAATATATATTCGTTGCATTCTGGAACATTCCCATTACTTCTGTGTTTTAAAATTTCATTTATACAGTCTACTAACTCTGACTGTAAAATTATGGGTACAGTTCTGTTCAACTTTCCACGTACAACGAATCTGCTGTACTTCGTGGCATATTGTTTTTCTTTCTTCGAAAGACGCTTTAATGCTTCTGGATCAACGTTCGCATCAATACTTTGGCGAGTTTCAATTTCGCATCAACACTCTGAAGAAAACAATAGTTGGAATAATATATTTTTGACTATTGATAGTAAATAAAAACATCGGAAAGCGTGACATATGAGACAACTTGGTGAGTGATTTTTGTACATATTTGTAAACGTTCAATGACTGAAATCAGATTTTTATAATTTCGTTATTGTCACCATAGCTCTGAGAAGGTCCAAGTACATTGGACGAAACGTTAGCAGTATTCTATGACTGTAAAAAATGCTAATAATAAAAAAGTCTCAAAATAAAATCAATCACAGATTTTTAATGGGTTCCTCATGGTCACTAGATACATCATATGTATTACCATCCCAAGGAACGGTTTGAGCAACAAACAATTATAAATATTAAGTTATATGTGTAATTTTTTAGAGACCGTTATATAATAAAATGAAAATAGTATATTTTTTCTGAGGGCGCCATTGCGCCCGAAGCATGTACGCTATTTTACGGACCGAGGGAGCTAACGATAACCGTTTAACCGTTTAACCAAAATAACCGCGATTAATTGAAGAAACGGTTATTAATCGATTATGCAGTTATCACAGTTACGGTTAACCGGTTAATCAGTTAACCGATCAACCGATTAACCGGTTAACCGGTTAATTGATTAACCGGTTAACCGGTTAATTGATTAACCGCCTAACCGTTTAATTGTTTAACCGTGTGTTTTAACCTTTATAGATTTAATATGTTACACACAGTGTCATTCTAAAGTATGGATAAGAAGTATTAATTTTATGAGTAACGATAAAAATAAAAAAAAATAAAAAAAAAAATAAAGAAATTAAATTAAAAGAAATAAATAAAAAAATGATTTCCCATGGTAAATATCACCTTATTGTGAAGACCGTAGTCTTTGCCATGGATTTAGGCACACGGTGGCGACAATTGTGGCTTGTTATTTTTGTGTATAGTTTTAGTGAAAGAATTTACTCTTAATACTCGTCACCAATATTTTGGAATCACTGTGTATAATATCGGCCAATTGTTTTGATTCAAATGCTCTGATCGAACCATCATAAAAGCACAAATGGCACAAAAACTTGCGTTTACGGAAACTCAGTGGACGACAATGGAGGTATTATGTAAATTGTTAAAACCTTTCCAAGTTGCCACTACAGTTTTATGCAGTAAGAATGCATGTACTTTATCATCTGTGCGCATTATAATTAGGAATTTGATAGATATACATATGAGTATATCAACTGACGACGATCTATCAGCCATTGAATTCAAAGAAGAAGCGACGAAATCGTTACGAAAAAGATTTACAATGGAAGAGGATAATCTTTCAGCCGTGCATTATGTAACATTTTTGGATCCTCGTTACAAAAATGTAACTGGCGAATCAATTAACACCAGAAATTCTATTCATGAGTAAGTTAAACATCATCTGCAAATGACGATCCCATAACACAATGATAACGACGAGCCTGTAACGGAAACAGCTTTCGACTTTTTATTTCACTCATCAACTTCTTCAAGGATGGACAACATGAGGCAATTTGAATTGTACTTGAGTGAGCCACAAATTGGGCACAACTTAGATCCCTTGGTATGGTGGAAAAACCACGTTGAAAAGTACCCTGCTATTTATACGTTAGCTCAAAAATATCTAGGGATACCTGCAACATCGGCAACGTCAGAGAGAACTTTCTCAACAGCTGGAAACATTGTTACAGCAAAAAGAAGTTGTCTCCTCCCGGAGAATGTCCATCTTCTGACTTTTTTATATCAAAATAGAAATTTATTGTAATTTTTTATTATATTCGTTATTTGTTTATATTTTTATTGCTGCATCTAATCATGTGCAAGAAGTTTGCACTTTTTTTCATCATACACAGACAATAATTTATTTGAATTAAATAAAATATTTCATATTTTTACATGAAACTAATAAATAATTATTTAAAATCAAATCAAACAAAATATTCATATTTTTAAATAAATCTTTATATTTTTTATTCATTCGATCTTAATCAAAAAAGATTTATTAAAAAAAAAAGAAATTTTAATTTTGATTTAAATAAATATTTATTAGTTTCGTATGGAAACATGAATATTATTTAAATAAAATAAATTGTTCTCCGAGTATGTAACATTGTTATATAAAAACATTTAGACATGATATAAGTTGTATGTATGATTTTGTTAATAATAACAATTTTAACAATTTTTACACAAAATACATTTCTTATCCATTTAACTTTTTAACAGACAGTTAAAAAGTTAACTGAAAAAACGGTTAACTGAAAAAACGGTTAACCGACAAATCGGTTAACCGATTAACCGATATTCGATTATTAACCGAATGTTAATTGGTAACCGAATGAACGGTTACACGGTTTTTTCGATTAATCGGAAAAAATCACCAGCCCTACTAACGATAAAGTGGAACATACCGTCCTAGGGCGGTAAAGATGCCCGAGAGCTATTTTATTGCCCGAGGAGCGGTTAGTTCCAATTTAGTCCGCTTCCAAAGTGCATAAAGTTATTAATAATTCATTTGTTTGTATTCGTTTGTACGTAATTTTTTCAAGGTGTGTAACTTGAGAGCTAATATGTTCAATTGTCAATAACTAATTCATAATTGTTATTAACACAAAGCGGCTTTTTGTATGGATAAAAACTTACGTTAATGTATGAAATGCGTACCTTACAAAAATTAGCATTTTTAATTGTTTATAACTGATTATCAATTGTTATTAACAATTTACTTGCAAGTAACAAAAAGCAGCTTATTGGAGTCGAAGAAAACTTATGTTAATTTATCAAATAACGCTATTACGAAAACAGGGACTTTTAATTTGAATGAGGAAAAAATTTTTATATTAATTTATTAAATAAGGTAATTATGTAACCTAGCATTTTCAATAGCTTATGACAAATTAGTAGTAGGAGGGCTACCATGGGCCGGCGACAAAGTCGCCTCTTGGCCCATGGTGACCCCCTCTACCACCCACCCCCCTACCACCCTCCCCCTCAACTGATGGTAGGAAATAAAATTAATAATAAAAAACAGTTTTCGCGCGGTCTCGATCCCGAGTCCCCAGCGTGATAACTCAGCGGTTCTGACCACTGAGCTATGACGCGTCATTACAGG
>JABFOV010006297.1:0-10863 GCA_022817685.1 Aradophagus sp. ZL-2020
GCACTAGACATAGCCTGGGACACAGGAGCGATAAGCGACGTGTGTCAGGAGTATATGTGGTATGGTCGCGCAGAGCGCGACATCTGTACGCAGGGCGAAAAAATTTGGCTGAAATTATGGTCGGGGTTGTATCACGCCCATTGCAGTTGAGTCGATGCGTGAATAGGTCATTAGTGATAACTTTACTGTGTCGCGCCGGGCGTAGAGGCATGCGGCGGCGCGTGGGCGTGAGGTCTCACCTCGGCCGCAGATGTCGCTGCGCGCGCACGCCCACGCGCCGCCACTTGACTGGCCATTTGTTAGCCGCGACCTTACGCGATGAATAATCGCGGCTTCCCCGAAGGGGCCCCGGCTTTTCGGCGACGCTTCCGTCGCGCACGCGACTCCCACGCTCCCGTCGTGCTCCATTTCGTCGTCGCTGCGACGAGCGGCGTCGCGCGGCCGCGAACCGCGGCTTAATTTATGGCGCGCTTCAAAGATGTGTAACGACGTTGCGCGGGTGCTTTTTGGAATCCGAGCGCCGTGAAAGACGCGCCGGCCGGATTACGCAACCCCGACAAATCAACTTGAGTTATGACGCGGCCGCGATGACTCAATTATCGTTGAGCCCCGCTCCGATTCCGGCATCTTGGCTTGGAATTGTCATCTCGTTGGGCTTATGAAAGAACGTTGTTGATCGTGTCCGCAGAGTTGTTTCGAAGAATTCTGGTGATTTATTGTTTGGTTAGGGATAGTGTTATTTTTCCAGTGAGAAAATTATTTGATTGGATCACATTTTTTTGATTAAGGTAACGAAATTGTGGAACGATATTTGACCAACTAAATATTCGGCTGTATCATCCAAGTTGTACGGTTGATACTTAATAATCTAAACAATTGATTGAATCAACATAATCTTTTTTCTGAGTATCGTTTCGGGGAAGCTTTACAGTTTATCAAAGTTATTCAAGTTCAAATTCGTTAAAGATTTTTGAATATTTTAATTAAGATAAGTTGAACAATTTTGACATTAAGTTTATGACTGAAAAAATCAACTAGTAAATAAAATTAAACAAAGTTCAAGTGATTAAAACAAAGTGAAGTAATTTCAAGTACAACGCAAACTTCAATGCCAGTAAAAATTTGAACTCAACAATTGTTGACAATTTTTTCTTCCTTTCAGTATAGTCAAAATTGCCAGCAATTTTTTCGCGAGCAATTCGATATTTTTTCTTCCGAACAAGTAATTAATTTCCCGAGTTTTGATCGGCGGTAACTCCGCGATCGTAATAGAATAATAAGTGTTAAAAGTGAGTGAGGCGATGATTGAGTATCATTGTGAAGTCAGGTGCGAGGCGAGGTGATGCCTTGGCTTGGCTCCCTCTAGGCATTTTAAATAGAGCCTCACAATCTCTCATAGCGGGAAGCTAAGTGTCCGCGAGTCATTAGCCGGGCAAATGGCGTTCCGGTGCCTGGAACACATGGTATGAATCTCGCAGACGCGACCAACATGTCATAATCAGCTGGCTGTGAAAGCAGACGGAGAAATGCGCAAGCCATTAGAAGAACAACGTCGGCCACTGTAACGCGAGAGGGAGGCCGAGTAAGACGGACGGCGAGAGGCCCGACTTTGTCGTCATCTCAACTTGGGAGGAACGAACGTTCTTGGAAATGAGACAGCCAGGCGAGCGAGATACGCGAATATAACGCTTCATATATACATTTGAATAGTCAAGTGTTTCGCCGCGATGTTGATTATTGCCGCAAGATCGATTTTTGAGCACGCCGCGTCGCTCTAATGAATTGCCGAAAAAGCGAGCACCCCGACCGCGGCTTTCCTCGTAAACTTTATGAGTCGAATTAGGGAGAATGCCGGTTTGAAAGGAAACGACATTCTTTTTAGTTTTCGAAGGTATTCAGTTGAGTGACATTGACTTCTTTCGTATTGTTACAAGATGTTTTTTTCAAAAAGAAAATCACTGACAAATGGAAAAGTAATCCATTGAAAGAAAGTTTTATGAAATAATTAAATTACGATGCATTGTAATTTTAAACTACTTGAAATAAGCCGTTTTAAAGAAACAAATAATCTGAAACTAATTGCAGAAGTTTTCAATAAACAAATAATGTAAAATTACTACAATTTTTACTTTAAGTAGTTTGGGTTACATGACATTTTTTAGAGTTACTAAAAATTTATTTACTCTTGTTGTTACTATTGAAAAGCTAGTTGTTATTTGAATTTTCGTTGATTCTACTGAAACCCAACTAAATTGATTAATTGATTCAACATAAATCTACAGTTGGTCTGGCTTCAACTGACTTTTAAAAATAAATCTAGCGTATTTTTTTTTATAACATTTATAAAACAAAAAAACAAAATTGTTTTTTTTAATCTTTCTCGAAATTATTGTATTAGACGACAATAAAAAAAAAGGTGTAATTTCAACATTAACGGAAACGCGTTGTAACATTGAAACGAGCATAAATCTGTCGGCTGCTGCAAACAACTCATAATCTGCCGTGCAAATTTTCGTTAATTGCGCAGCGCGCGCACACGAGGCCGGTGCAAACGGTAGAAACGTTACAAATCGACGAATATTAAACGTTCGCGCGCCGCGCCGAAACCGCGTGGCACCAAAATGAGTAATAAAGGCCTTATTCATCATGCGGCCGGCGAAACGGCCAAATAAAATGTATCATTTATTTATGATCGTCTTGACTAAAATCATGTTGCAATATGGGATGAAGACCGGGCGGTAATGAATGAGTTTGCCGGGCGATAAATTAAATGGGAATAAAAATCGCCATAAATCCAAGTAGGCCGGTCCTCTTGTTGGCATAATGGCTATAAATTGTCGTGCCGCGAATCTGCGCTTGGCATCGCGGCCACGGACTTTTTCGCCACGGCATTGATTCCGTGAATTAAGGGTCGTACCTCGCGAAGAGACGGCCGCGACAGGTGGCGATATTACCGGAAGTCACGGGCGACGCACAGTTTGGCGCGGCCAAGCGAAATTCGCTGTTGAAGCCCTTTTTACGGCGCTATCTTCGCATGCGACCGGCCGTTGACAGGTTTGCGGTTGTCTTATAATAGCGACCATCGCCCGGCACCTGACAACCACCAACCATGTCTATTTATATCGAGATATAAAGCTGCGCGAATACCCGCGGGCGACACCACCAACGCCAATTTTCATGTCGCTTTGTCAACTTTTCGGAAACCCGTCTATTTGGGGGCGAGATCGTTATCCTTTGCTTCGTTAATTCAGTTACGTAACTGTTGTATCAATGATACGAATAGAAGACGTGGTGATTAAAGATGTAGTTATCACTCCGAAGACAGGAGTTCAAATCTCGAAATACGCGATGGAATTTAAATTACTGGAAACACAGATGCTTGATGAAAAAGTATCCATTTCTTCAATGTATAATTTAAAAACTGTTAACAATCTATAACGTTATTTTTAAGATTACATAAACATTACAGAAAATGATATCTTCAGTTTTAATGCTAATTCAAATGACAGAATTCTCTTAATATAGTAGAGAGAGCTAACCTGCCAAGAAATATCTTGATGTTAACATAGTAGACGGACTTGACGTTACTTTATATAATAAAAGTGTCAAGATTATACATCTTTGTTATAAAATTGTGATTAATATATACGTAGGGTAATTTAAATTCTGATTTTGCAAATCAGATTTCTTAAAAGCATTTTGAGAAATTTATTAGAATAATTAGTTATGAAGTTGGAGTAACGTGTTGCCTTTATTACACAGAAGTTTAAAAGTTTTATTTCTTATTTTAAACAATATCAAAATTGTGACAATATGTGTACCATGTATCAAAAGTTACTATAACAGTTGAAAAACAAAATTCTTGTGTCGAGACATTTTCAATGTTTACGATACTAAAAATATCTCAACGTTTTGGTATTTTAAACCTGAAAAGTGTCTCAAAACTTGTTTTTGCATCAATTCAACTACAAGTACAAGTACTTAAAAGAAATTTTTTAAATTTTGTCACAACAGCGATTTTTCGAGTATCTCAGCCACCTTAAATATCTCAAAATAAGACATCTGTCTTATGGTGTAACATACCCACGTGGGAAAGATTGTCGCCAGCTGTGTGGCATAAATCTGACAAAAGTCTGGCATTTGTACGTGAGCCAGACCTACGCCAGACGCATGTCATACTTTTGCCAGACTCACGAAGTCTGGCAGTGACACGGCACGCGTCTGGCATAGGTCTGGCTCGCGAACAAATGCCAGACTTCTGCCATATCAATACCAGTCAGCTGGCAAAATTTTGTTCCACACGGGTAGTAATGATTTTCATAATATAAATCTTTAATCAACTTGCATAATTTATTATAATATATAATACAAACGCGTTCCACGAATACAATAAAATTTGGAACTTTCTCTGGCGAAATATTCACTGCCACATATCGCATCTTACGAAAATTACGTTACCTAGCACCGGAACAACGCTGGCAACCTGGCGACGGAAAGCCGCGTACGACGCCGGCGCTATCGACCGGACAATAGACATATCATTGGCCCGCGCGGAGGGTCGCCTCGGTGGCAATGACAATTTATTAACGTCCTACGTGAAATCCGGGCCGCGTTATCTGCGGCGCACCTACGCGGGCGGCTACTCTCCTACCAGCTCGCGGGTAGCCAATCGCCGCGCGCCTTGCAATTGTCATTTATCGTCTGGGCGATTTACGGTTCCTTTTACAACGTTCTACATGACGGTACACCCGAGACCAGGCCGAACTTGAAGCGATCCATCAAACCCTATCGCTCGTATATTCCGACCTGTCGGCAGACGGCGCTGTCAGAGTTGCCAGTGCCGTCCCTCGGGCCAGACTCTGCCTATGCGTATTTATACACGGCCGTTCTGTCATGCTAATGCTACTGACCATTCTTTTTGCCTCAATTTCTTCCCCCCGTTTCCCGACTGCTCGTTCCCTCGTCTATTTGACAAAGAACAAATAAGTGGCTTTGTTTCCACTGCTACATAATGATCAACACTTTTCGGAGTCGACAAGAGGCTCGGACCTTCAGGTAAAATTGAATGAATGAATCTCAACGAGCTAGTTAGAATAACTTCAGATGATTCTTTATATCTTTATTGTTAGACTTTAATCTTTTTTTTTTAATTCAAATTTAATCACTTTAGGAAAACTTTATTTGTTTATAAGTGATAATTCTTCTTGCTAGAATAGAAGTGAATTTCAAATTCATATACTGTTTTCAGCTATAAAAAATTGTTGGTTACTTTAATAAATGATTTGTGAAAGTAGTTTGTAGTATATTAGTCGCATCAAATTTTTGAGGAAACGTATTGAAAATTTGTTCGCGTCCGTTGTTTGTATCAGGCTGTTTTGTCGCGAGAATTTATTTGGAGCAAGAGACACGCACGCTGGCTGCTGCATGAAATTAAAACCCCGATGGAGCTTGATATTGAATAATAATGACAAGTTTACGTGACTGGGAAAGCGAAAGTCAATTAATAGCAACCACCGAATGGTCAGTATTTACAAAGACATTATTCAAAACTGATTGAGCTGGCAATTAAAAGCGTTGCGAAATATAATTTAGACTGTCACATTTGCGTGAAAAATGAGCGCGCGGTCTTGTGAAGGGGAACGCTACCCCGTCGAAGAAGTGACACAGTGAAACGCGCAACAGGTTGTCAGAATCGTTCGACCGGCTATGACACGGTAATTATGAAACCTGCTGCTTATCACTTTACGTTAGTCATATCCGGACCTTACAATTAAACTGTGATTATCCATAAAAATGATATACTTCAACGTCATTAACAAGCCATTCCTGGATGAGGATGAGTTAACGAGTACGAAAAGGACCAGCGTAAAAATGTCTGTTCGATCAAGGTCGTTAGTTTGGTCAGTATTTATCTATTGCTACCATTTATGATGTTAAGCTATATGAGGGAAAGTCAAATTTAGAAAAATATCAGTGATATTTAATAAAAATAACTAGAAAATAGTTGAAACCGAATCAACTGAAGAATTATATTGAATCAACTTATTGTACTACAGAAGATTAAAATTACTAAATTTCTCACTTCAAATAGTTTTTAAGAGACTTCTTTCTGCGGTGCCGAAAAGTACAAAATAACGAAACTTTTTTACACAAGTTTTTGCTTTAATTTTCTCTCAAATCACCGTAAATCCGTCTACGAGATAAATATTTCTGGCCAATTTTGTAAAATATACTTGGAAATTTTGTGAATTTGTTTATTTTTTATCATTTTATTTCTTTTTTTTTCACTTGTTAACTCGTACACGAATTCCGGAAATCGTCACTTCATCCTTCACAAGTGTGAGACTGATCTCATCAGTCTCCAAGGGTGACGAGAATGACCTCGACGTCGGATCTAGACAGCGGATCTCGAAAGTCGCAAATATACGATAAATCTCTGTGGTCGTTGAACTCCTTTGCGAGCTCACTCCGGTTCTGAGGTAGCACATTTGAACACCCACCCCCATGCTTCTTTGCACTTTTGTCGTTTTCTCGATCGCCGTGAGCGACAATTTTACTTAAATTCAGTGTACTTGAATTGACTAATTTTTTCCTTATTAAACGATCGCATTAAAATCCATTAAAAGCTATTATAGTTGCAAATGAAATTCTAATTATAACTAATTAGAAATGAGCATTAGCAGTATGAATGAATCGGCAAATATCTTACTGAAAATTATATTGATAATTGAATGGCATCAAATAAGTAATAGAACTATTGGTCAAATAAGTCATTAAGCTTAAAAAACAAACAGTACAATCGATCAATGGGAAATATTCTCATTCAATTTTAATATTCCATTGGCATTTCTCTTAGTTTTTAATGTGTTTTAATTACTATTTCATGAGTACAAAGATACGATTGAAAACCATTTATTTGAAATGACAATTGACGAACTTTTTAACCAGGGATAACCTGCCTCTCGATCAAAATCGCAGAAACTATGAATATATTGCAACTAGGAGTAAATGTTTACGGCAATAAATAAAAAAAAATTACTGCACCGTTAGCGTAGCCATTAATTTAATTAACGTTTTATAATGATGATTTAATGGACTTAAAATTATCTTACCACGGGAAATAGACTGGAAAACTTAGACATTTTTGTTCTCGTCTTGTGATCTATATGACGATAATCGTCGACGACAAATTTATTGACAATTTATTAGCGTTATTAACTGAAATCTAGAAAGTCTGGATATTTGACTTATCCTTCCACTTATAGCACGTATAAAAAAATTTTTAAGTGAATTATAAGTAATTATGAGAATGAGATTTCGTGAAAGGAAATCGTAGTGATCGATTTGATGGTACAAACCAAATGATTTACAGTAGTCATATTAAATACATTTCCAACATATTCTAGTTAATTCGAACTTAAAAACAAGTACAAAACTTTTTCTTTTACTTCTTACAAATAAAGTAAAATGGATTTATTAAGATATACAAGAAGTTTTTTACGAACATAATATTCAAGTTGAAACGTAGAACAATTGTTTTGCAGATTTTCTTTTTACGAATTGCAAAATCCTGATTAAACATAATAAACAATAGAAATAAAGAAATGTACCTGAGGAAACTTAAAATTAACATTTTAAGTGACAACATTTTTGCAAGTGATCGACAAGTAATAGATATTCCAAATTTTTATATGTTCGAGTTCGTCGAGAAAAAAAAATTGTAAACTTCCTGTACATAGTTGACCATTGAGAACAGTATCCTTTAAAAAATCATTGCGTTGAAATAATGCCGCAAAAAAATTGTGTCAAAAATGTAATAAATTTCATAAAGAAAATGTGGAAAATTTAGGTTGAATAAAGAAAAACTCTTTGATAATCGTAGAAAGGAAAGTATACTTTGAAGTGACGTGTAAATGACCTGAGGGTTCATTCTTTCAGGTTTTTTCACGTGATCTAGTTAAGGAAACTGTTGTCTGAAACCACTCTTTACCCTAACAGTTTGTATTATTTTCGAAGTAACTGAGCGCTCGACACGGGCATTCGTACACAAAACTCTGATATTGCCTTTTTAGAATTTCATCGTTTCGATTCAGTGAAAACTTTAAGAAGAAAAATTGAAATGTAATTTTTTGCCGTTAAACAAACTGTCAACTATTTTATTGCTTGTTAAATAACTCAATATTTATACTTTAAATTAAACTCACATATGGGTAACAAAATCGAATGATTATTGCGATATAAAATGCATTGTAAATTCCTTGTTGTCTTGCTATTTTCAAAATAAAATTGTTTCAAAACAAAGTCTGCCTCGACTATATATGAAAGTTATACTTTTTAAACATATCTTATGCAAGTATTTTCGCATAAATTTTCATCCTTGTTCGATGGTCATAACTACATTTTATACTGACAGTAACGATATTGGACTAACCTTATTAATATAATCGGTTCAATCATGCAGATTTCCTCGGTGTAACCATTTTATAATTTTATGTTTTATATTTTACGTAACATTAAAAAATGTAAAGAAAAATTTATAATAGATCGCCCACGATATCAAAAATTAAAAAAAAAAAATGTAAAATCATTTTGAAAGATGAAATATCACATAATGTAATTTTACATACGAATCAGTGATAAAAAAAGTAATGAAAACAGTCATAAAAGAAACATTTTTTCGAATGCTCTCTTTCGTGTACCTCACAATGAAATTGTCAAAAATCGCCATTTTTCAATACATGAAGAATCAGAAATTGGAAGTAACCCGATGTAACGTGTTACCGTTCAGTTAATTGGTCTTAAAACTGACTCGTTACCGTTACTTGGAATTAAAAAATTTAACGTTGTACGATTATTGTTACTTATTTTCAAAATTAACGCGTTACCATTACCGTTATTTTAGATACACGTAACATCAACGTTACTTCGAAAAAAAACGTTATGTTATTAATACTGAAAAAATGTTATTAATACTGTTATTTTGAGTAACGCGTTACTTGTAACGACGTTACTCCTAACGTCTCGAAAAACCACATTTCAACATCTTCAATTAGTTCGTTAATCCCACAATTTATGCACCCAATATGTTACTCAGCTGATTAACAATTTCTTATTAACGAATATAAATGTCGCCATTTAAATAATTGTAGCATTACTTACATCGGAACAAAACAACCGCGCGGCATTCCGCTCGAGACAAAAATCAAAATCGTATCGCTCGTTGCGATACGATTATGCTTAATTAAATTCGAGATTAAAGTCAACTGCGCGTTCAACGACGTCGCGCCTTTTTCTTTCGGGTAGCAATTTTCCGACGGAAAAAATGCAATCTCACGCTGCGAATGTGACAAAATGAATGTGCGACTACGCGTAAGAACAGGTATTAAACATTTGTTTCGCTATTTTTATCGGCCGATAACTTTGCAGAAATGAGACAGAGGCTTTTTACGCGGCAACAAATTCGATTATGTTATCAATATGAAATAGTTAACGCAGCATGCCATTAATTTCATCAAAGTAATTGATATTTCAAACTTTCGACTCGGATTCCTCGTTCCAATTTCATCCCTTCTTCTTCTTCTTATATCGCTCTACTTTTTCCTATTTTCGATTTCCTTTTAACTTTATCATTTCGATTTCATTCTAACCTCGCAATCACGATTTTATTCATCGAAATCGTTGCGCAACGGACGAACTGCGCATTCCCGAGCTTTTTACATTCGATTTAATTACCGTTCTCAGGACAAATCGAAAGAATAGTGGGGGGGGGGGGGGATCGCCGACGAATGTCATAATTAATTGCAGCGCAGTAAAAAGTAAAATTATTAAATCGTCATAAATCATCGGCCCGCGATAAAGTTAGTCCGCGTGCTTTGAAATGCATTATGCGGTGTTATTTATTGCGCCGGTGTCAAGGGGATCAGGCAAAAATGGCCGTGTTATTTCCCGCAAATCGCTCGAATCTGCGGCAGGAAAAACGAGAAAGTTATTTTAATTGAAAACTCTTCGCCGGCGCGCTTCGTTTCGCGCACAATGCAGGGTTTCTAATAAATCAGCCGCGAGGACGGTTGGATGCCGAATCCGAAAAGCCGAATGAGTAATGATTTTCCGTGACTTTTTCGTCAATTTATTCATGAACACATGTTCCGCGTAATTATCATATTCGGCGTACACAATGCGAGGAACAGGTAGTCGCGGCCACGCGCAGACATTATTTATGGCCGAACGCGTCGCTCGAATGTGTGCCGTGAGATGACTGCGGCTCGGCCACTAAATTGCCGATTCTTTCGAATAGAGTCGAACGCTCTTTCCTCGGCGAATTCCGCGCCGTAAACGAAAGAGAAAACACGCGGCCCGGTCGTAACTATTATCTTAATTTTCGAGGAAGACGTTGAGAATTGCGTTTTGTTGGCATTTATCTTAATTAGACGAAGTTGGACGTTTTAATAGAAGATTGAAGTTTTCAATTAATTCAACGTTAATATGTGCCTGTTCAACAAAACAGATATGCAAAAAATAAAAAAATGTTTTTATAACAAAATAAGAAGGAAGAAATAAAATATCGGATAACATCCAAAATAATCCTTCGCTTAAAATACCAAATTTTTAAGGTGATTCTTCATGACGGATTTCAAAAAGTTAATGATTTTTTTTTAATTACAAGTTTTATAGATGAAATTAAGAAAATGTATTAAAAAATTGCACAAGATTCCTACCATATGACACTGTTTTCGATTAAATAATGTGTTTACATTTAAATTTTTTAATTAATTCTTGGCTTTGAAACTATCGAAAATTTTTTGTCCACCTGACAATTATTGACAATTTGTAAAAATTAAACAAGATTCGATAGAAGTGCTGGAT
>JABFOV010006298.1:0-10862 GCA_022817685.1 Aradophagus sp. ZL-2020
GCTTTAGTCAGATTCATTGTCCTTAAATGGAGTACAACAGAACGTTTGACATTACTATAATTGCAACTCGCGTACTGAATACTTCATGTGTCACAAATATATAATTTCCGACCCAAACATAGAAGACGAGCGGGCTCGTCAATTGAACATGTGCACGCATCCAGATAATTGATCCGAGGGTTGTCTCACGCGTCGCTGCCGGTACAGACGATCAAGTGAGGTGGAATTACTTTTTGACATTTTAATTACAAAACAGCGAAATCCACTTTGTTTAAATTACAAATTTTCTTAATAACTTTTATTCTACCAGCTCCTATTATAACTTTCAAAAACGACTCTTTGTCATTTAATAAATGACAATTCTCTACACGCGTTTTACATTTAAAAAAAAAAAATAAATAAATAAATAAATAAAGACAAAACATCGCGAAATATTAGATATCTCGAGAGTATCCAGTGACTTGAGCAAGTTAATTAAAACGCGGTTGTTTATATCGTCACTTGCGGTTTCATGTTAACATCATTACTTTGAAAACCTTTTTTTTTTTATTATTATGTGCGTTCTTTTTTAATTTACTTTAGGTATATTATAGATTATTAATAGAAAACTTGCATGTATACAAATAGGATGCGATTTATTAATTACCGTCAAATCAAATTGTTACATCACCAGTAACGGGATATATATATATATACAAACATACATACTTAAACGTTTATACAGGTAAATTATGCTTAATTAGAATTAGGGTATTATGCCAATTATGACATTTTTTTCACTTTACTTGTTTTTCCTTCCTGTTTTCGGATTGAAAGTCTTCATTTAAATATGTTAAAATATTAATTAAAGTTTGACAAAACTAAATGAAATTTACATTTCAAATTAAATCCAAATGAACGTCTTGACTTGTTAGATTTAAACAATTAAACAATTTAACATAAAAACTGTACTGTTCTGTCACAGATTTCTCGAGTTATTGGTTCTGATCCAGGGTTCGCAGGTCGCCCTTGCAACAATGTATAATACATACATGAATATGAGAAATCCGATAAAGATGATGTTACCGTATCTGGAAAAATAAGATAATAAATTATAAATAGTTTAATTCATTACAAATTGTGCCATTGTGATGTCAAACTTTTTCAATTCAAGTCCTTTAAAAAAAATTTTGTTTGTGCTCTGTATTTTTAGTTATTTGTGTTAATTTATAAACGACAAACAATAAAAAGTATTTTAAAGCAATGTAAGTATAGAAAACATTAAAACTCACCCAAATGCCCAGAAGAAAAATTTAAGAATAAATAAAAGGACAAAGAAATTGTACGTTGCGATTGGACGCAGTGTTAAACGTGGTGGTAATTGTGTTTCTGAGCCGTTTGAAAATCCATTGATAGTACGTTTTGGAAGAGTCACAGTTTTTGTTGGGGGACTCATCACTTGATGAGCAACGCGACCCAAAAAGTCATTACGTTCATACAAGTTAATTAGTTCATATTTGTACTAAAAATAAAATAAAATGTTAATTGAAAATGTTTATATCCATTTTTTGATTATTAAAATTGAATATTTAAAATTTACATTACTAACTTTATTATTGAAATAATCGCAAAACTTGTAAAACAGTCGAACAAGAAATCCTATTTCATAACTTCGTATTGGCTGAAGTTCTGGATCACCTAAGTACTCAATGTACTTACAATTTTGCCGACCATCTTGTACTGGCAAATAAACACCTGGTCTACTTGTATCTAAACTAATATCCAACTGAAAGAACATACTTTTTTAATACCACATGTGGGGTAACAGTACTGTTTATTTGTATGAAACTTGACAAATATTTAATACCTGAGACTGAGACTGACAAAATGATGTCGCAAGAATACTTTCGTGGTATTCTTGATCAGCAACAATAGCCCCTTGGGGAACGTCATCCAGTTTGATCTAAAGAAAGCAAAGAATGTTGAGATTTTATGTTAAGTAAATATTTTGAACGTATGATAAAGTATTATCAATATATACTCCGAAAATATCGATAAGTTGTTGTTGAGCGTTGGCAAGGTAGGTTGGTACGCGTTTCCTTTCTTCTAAACCAACGTCATCACTAGAACTATCTTCACCATTGAAAAATTCCCAAATAGAAAGCAATAACTTTCGTTTACTTCGACGTTTTTCCAAGGCATCAATTAAACTTGTTGCAGTTAAATGAGCTTGTTTAATAGTACTCAAAAGCCACATAATCTAGAGTCAACAATAATTTATCTTAATACATTTACAATATATTAGATGAAAATATCATATTTATAAATACTATATTTAAAAAATCATTAAGAAATATACCTGATTGATAGTTTGTTCGGAAAACATTGCTACATACTGATATTGGGCACCTTCAATCTCTACTATTTTCTGACGTACTGTCGCTGCCCACTGATTAGTAGAACGATTTCGACTTAACATAACATCATCCATACAACTTTCAACTTCCACTAAAATTTTGGCCAAATTTGGTTGAGAAAACACCTGCATACATTGAAATTTCAAATAATTTTATCTGTTGAGAGTATTAATTAAATAAATAAGAAGAAATGTTTATCAAATTACCTTTGTAACTCGGAAAAGCATCAAGGCATTTTTTGGAGCAACAAGATCAGTTCTCATAAATCGTGACAAAATTTGTTGGAAAATTGCTGTGTATGCCAACAAATTACTCGCAACAAACGAAATCCATTTGTTTGGATCTTGTATCTTGCCTCGTTCTTCTTCTTCAATTTTTCTATGACATAAAATTTTATAAATATGAAACAGTAATAATAATATCTTGAAGGATGAATAATTCAGTCTTAAAACAATTCCAATAATCCAAAATATCTTAGCTAATCATTTAAAGACATTAATTTAAAAAAAAATCTCTTAAACAAACTTTGCATAGTTACAAATTCTGTTTTTGAAGGGTTAAATTAAACAAATTGAACAAATAATTAAAATTTTAAATAGAACTAACCCATCTTTTGTAAAAACAAAACCAGGAATGTATCTCCAGGGTTGAATAAAACTTAACCATGCTTCCAAAATGAGTCGAAACGAACTATCCAATGGCCAATGTTGGATGGCTTTCTTTAAAAAAATATAGATCTTCCCTTGAGTAGATGGCAGGATCATTCTTAAAAAAGTATAAAATGTAATTTCATTACTCAAATATTATGAATTTTGTTTCTATTAAAAAATGTATTTATAAAATTTACTTCTTCAGTTCATCCATGGCACTTTGATCTCCCATTATGCTGTTAGTGAATTCATGTAAAGTTTTTATGAAAGCTCTGACTAGTCGAATATGTTCGCCTGAATGAATACTGTGCTGTAAATAAAAATGGCAAGGAATTATAAAGCGATGCAATAAAAAAGGTTATTGCAATAGCAGTTATTACAATAGTATTTTATAAATGAGTAAATTCAACTGACTCGTCGAGGTAGAATTCCAGACATCGGAGACCCAATTACATTAGGAAATTGATTTTCTTCCGTGTATTCCAACCAAAAGTCTAAGAAAACTTGAACGATGGTTTCACTTCTCCAAACTTGTGAAAGACATTGCTGTTGTGGAATTGCAGCACCAGTTGGACTTGATGCGGCAGGAAATAATACAGAAGTTCGTAACAAACGTGGAGTTTGTACTCTGAAATTAATAAATGTTTTTGATCTTAATTTAAATTTATCATTGAAATTTAATTAAAATTGTAAACAATTTCAAAAAAAGAATCAAATTAGTGTGAAGTAAGTAAACAAATCTTAAAGTTTTATTACAAAAGTTACCAACTAGTTTAATACAGTGTTATCTTAAATAAAAAATTTGTGATTAATAGTCAAAAACCTTTTTGTTTCTGGATTTTGCATCAGTTTCCTAGGAGGTGTCTTTTTAACATATGGTCCTATAACTGGTAAAACTGGAGAATTGTCTCTTGGCAGAAAGTGAAGTAAATAATTGTGTGCTAATTTTACATAAATTGTTTCCCAATTCATCCAAACATTTTCCTGTTGTTGTAGTTGCAGCCAAGGATTTGTTAAATGGTATGCAAAATGAAAGATGTAATACTCAAAGGGATATAAGCTTTATTAAGGAAAACTGTAATTATTATTTTTGTTTTGTTTTGTATGATATAAAAAGTACAACTATATGTAACACGTAATTAAAATCAGCTATTAAAAAAAATATAAGAAAATTGTACAAAAATAGTAAAAACACTACTTTGTAATCTCAAAGGAATGTAATAAAAATAAAAAATAGGTTTGACTTTTGACTCATAATTCAAAAAGGATACTCAAAGACAGTGCTTGAGAAACTCTTGTGGGTCCATGATCATCCTTTAGTTTGTCTAAGTAAAAAGGTGGGGTTGATCCATCTTCTAACATGGATTTTATTTTGACCTAAAAATTATATTAAGAATAATATAACATAATAAGGAGATATAATCAATATGAACATATATAATGATAACTTACTGGTAAAAGAGTTATTGGAAAATTATACTTTAAATAACAATCTGGAAGTAGTTTATAACACAGAGCAAAAATGGGCCCTTGCGGTCCTAAAAAGTGGCACAAAATTTCATGTTCTTGTGGACACCTTTTAAGTGTAATGTGGTGCAAACCCCATCCAACATTATCATTGATTCCAAATATTGATTCAATTAAAATCGGAAAAACATGTTGCAATTCTGTTGTGCTGGATTCTTCAATCAGAACTGCCAATTCTCTACATCTTTGAACTAGAGGAAGATTCAAATAAGCTTGGACTCGAACCTTAAAAGGGAAAAAAATTTATAACAACTTTATTGATAATAATGAATAAATGTTAGTAAACACTGCAACTTTTTATGTATTTGATTAGAAGTTATAATATTAAAAGATTATTTCAAAAGCTAGGAAAACTAATTCTTGCTGCAATTAATATTTATTAGTAAAATTAACACACTTGAAATACATACAAAATTATGAAGAAAGAAAGCTTTAAATTGAATTAAAATTAACTCTTTTATAAAAAATTTAAATTGGTACATCAACATATCAATTCAAAAAACAAATGTTTAAATTTTGTTTTCATGGCATTTATATTTATTTAAAATAATTATTTGTAAAAGTCATTCGCTTTTGAATTTATTGGTCTTTTGCAAAAACCAAATTCAAGTTTACTTTTAGTTCAGTTAATGAGTATTTAATAAAGTTAACTCCAAGTCTGTTTATTTAACAATAATAAATCGGTTAATTAAAACGTAACATGAAGAGGCTTTGCAGAAATAATTCAAAATATATATACGTTCAAGGTTAAGTCCCAATTCAGACAGCGAACAGGAAAGTGCTAAAGAAATATTCATCAATTAATATTTTTTATTGAAAAAAAGGCAAAAAAATTACTCTTTGAAATACAAGGAAAACTGAAAATAACATTTTGTTATTTCAGTTTGAAATAATGTCACAGCCTAAAAACTTTAAATTAAAATTCAACATTTAAATAAGTATAGTAATTTACCGCAGCTACGTCTGTTGATGAGCTCATTGTTGACTTCTTTTCTTTTACCTACTTCTCGCATTAATAATAAATTGGTATAAAAGTAAAAAAATACTGGATCAAACCGACACTTCTTTATATTTACCAGGTTTATATTTTGTAAATATACACTTTTACTTCTTGGACTACTCCATTGTCTATTCGCGAAAGGACTAGAGATGGCGCTACGACAATATGGTGGATATATCGTGTTTACATTTGAATCGTCAAATGTGCAGCTTTGCAAAAACTTAGTTTTTTACTGTTTTTATGCAAATTTTTATGGATGGCACATTTGACATCGATATTGGTAATATTATACTTTTATTAGGAGATTCGAAACGACCGTTGACCGAAGAGAAGCAATTTTTAATTCAAGAAACTTTTTTTTGTGGAATTAAAGACTGGAAAATAATATAATTATGTGCATTTAACTTTAATGTATTTCAACTACTCTTAGTGTGAAGCTGTCCGTCCCACCAGGATCGCAACAACAAGACTTTGAAAACAATGGTTGGTACAGCCCTGGCGCGCCATGGGATCTCGTCTGCTGTGCACTGCTGTCGCCAGCTGTCAGAACGGACGGCTTTGATCGTCTTAGCAACGGCAACTCGGGCGCGGGCAGGGACGGGCCGCACTTATGAACGTCGTGCGATCGTGAGTTTAGGATCAACTCGAACACTCGAGAGCAATTAGGTGGATATGGGCCAGCCGGAATTGTGAAGCTCCGACTTGGCGCGCTGAGTCGGCGCGCGCGGGCCCAGTTGGCCAAGATGACGGGTTGCGCGTTTGCGACAGGCCGTGAGGTGCGCGAGCCAGCGAAATGTCAAGTGCGCTATTGAGCCTACGACTTGAAACAACGACGGCCCGCTGAGCGTTGCATTTGCACGTTGATCTCGCCGCGATGTCCCTCGACGTCCTTCAGGACAAAAGCTCCGCCTCGGGCGCCAAAAACGACATTCCTGTAGCCACTCAGCCGACCACTCGTGGTGGACTCAGAGTCTACAAGATCGTCGTCCTCGGGGATGGCGGTGTCGGCAAGTCAGGTATCAATCTCCGTCCTAAAAGGCGTTTTGTTTATTTGTTGATTACCGAAATTTGGAATTGTACTTTGTAATTGCATATACTGTGGAAAAAATATTGATAAATTGATGGTGCTGGATTAAGCAAGTGCAACGATTTCCAGTCATAGATAAAAATTAGCGTACCAACCTGTTCAAGTTTTTTATGTAAAGTTTATATATTCTATCATGTTAATAAGGTACTTTTTGTTGCATTGTTTTTTGCCGTGTAGTTATAATTGAATAATAATCTTGTAGTTAGAATCGGAAGTATTGACTTGTTGCTCAAATAGTGTTGAATGACAATATTTCTTGTCGGTCAAATTTTCGTTTAATTGGATATATTTTTTGTTGGTATTAATTGTTAATTTTATTGATAGTATATTTAACCTTCCGTTGGTCGCGCCTCTTTTGCGCTGCAAAAATCTCACTCGGACTTCTCTTTCTTGTGAGCGATTCGCTCATAGCGCGACCAACGAAAGGTTAACTAGTGCAATATTTTTAATAGTTTTCATTGCTGGTTTCACATTGCTATTGTTATTTTTATAGTTATTTTGAGAACACATTTCTATACTAAAACTAATTACTAATGAGGGAAAAAATTTACATTTGTTTTATTAAATAATTAATCGGTTTTTAGTTTATAAAAATGTGTATTTAACAGTAAAAAAACCCTAGTGTTTTGTTAATAACTATTAATTAATAAAAAAAAGTTAAAGTCTTATAATTCATCTGATTATTAAAATGAATCTAATTAGTAAATCAGACCTTTGATTTTGAAATAAACGTTATCAATGATGATATACAATTATGTCATTGTACTTGTTTATTTTTATTTTCATCTTTTCCAATGTATTATGGTTTTCTGTTTGTTATTCTTTATATCAATAGCATTTTCTTAAACTGAAATTCCTATGCTTTATTGATTTTTCGTTTTATAATTCAAAGACAATGTTTCAATTAAACAAAATTGTAAATATCTTTTTTTATACTATTAAGATTTTTTTAATAATTACTCTACTTTTAAAATCAATGTTGTTGTAATCAATTTAAAGCATTATACATATATACAGCATTACATAGAAATTATGCATTTGAAACATTTATTTTTATTTCAGCTGTCACGCTGCAATTTGTCAGTCACAGTTTCTTGGATTACCATGATCCAACGATAGGCAAGTATCAACAATCTCTACAATATACAAAATGCCCATACATTATATTTTATGTATAAAAATGTATTGATGACTATTTCTATGAATAACTAAATATACATACATTAAACATTTCTTTTTGTCGTTTGTAGAGGATTCATATCAGCAGCAAGCAGTAATTGATGGAGAAGCTGCATTGTTAGACATTTTAGATACAGCTGGTCAGGTACAAATTGAGCAATTTTTTTAATAAATTTCAATTAAATAGGCATTATTGCTTTAGAAATACTGCACATTATGTTACATCTTATTTGAACATTTTTTCCTCATTTGATACATATTTTCCTCAGGTGGAATTCACAGCAATGCGAGATCAATACATGAGATGTGGCGAAGGTTTTATGATTTGTTATTCTGTGACAGATCGACATAGCTTTCAAGAAGTATTGGAATATCGCAAATTAATATCGCGAGTAAGAGCGAATGAAGATATTCCATTAGTTTTAGTAGGTAACAAATTTGATCTACAGCATCAACGTAAAGTAAGTGCCAATCACTTTTGATAAAATAAGAAAATTGATTCATTTTAACACTAGCTTAAAAGCATTAAAATTTTGTAATTACAAATTTATGAGAAAAAATATCAACATCCGTGATAAACATGCTTACAAATTTTTTTTTTTTTATAGTATGTAAATTATTCATTGAAGCACTATTTATGAATTATTTTTTGCCAATTAACAAATATTTCAAGTTATATATTCAAAATTATAATTGAAATTATTGAACATAGGTAACAACAGACGAAGGCAAAGTATTAGCTGATCAGATGGGTTGTCCTTTTTATGAAACGTCCGCAGCTCTCAGGCAATTTATTGACGATGCTTTCTATTCCCTGGTAAGACAGATTCGAGTCAAAGAAAGATCACGCACGAATGTTAGAAAACACAGTCGATGGTGGCGTCTTCGCTCAATCTTTGCTTTTATTTTTCGACGAAAGCATAGACAAAATTCCCACTATTCTCCTTAGACTAAAACAGTACAAATAAACCAAGAAGGAAGATGGGTTGAACAAGCTGATAAAACTCAAGGAAAGAGATCAAGGAAAAAAGAGAAAACATAGTTGTCGAAATAAGTAATCTATAATATAAATCTACTATTTGTATGTGGATTTTCCATTGCGAACAACGAAATCTATCTTTAAACAAATTTCGTTACTATCATGAGTCTTGACAATCCTTGTCATTTCTAGCGCAATAATTTTGTAAATAGTTATTGATATTTGTACATAGAGGCAGCTCTTTTCATACACACCTTTTTACCCTATCTTCAAATGAAACAGATGTCTAATGTCAGAAAGCCAAGTTCCTTTTTCCTTGAAACCGAATATGTCCCATAAACAGTGCTGAATAATCAATAGCAATAATAAAAAAGGGTATTTGGTTTCAAGAAAAAGACAACATTTGGTAAATTGTTGCTTTTCAGACACAAAATTATATTGTCCTCTTAAATGTTCATGAAAAAAAAATATCTATGACATTTTTTTATCATTATTTATTAATAACTGCTACAATTCAAACTATATTTGTAAATATCAGTCAAATATAGACTCTATAATTTTTTTTACAAGTATATATTCGTTAAAATGATATGTTATTTGTGTGTAGTTTAATATAATTTTAATTTCCAAAAGCGTTGTTTAATAAAATATTGTAGATATATAACAAATGCTAACGTTAAACTATATTAAAATTTCCAAACAGAGTCAAATAAACAATACTTACACATGCAAGAACTTAAATGTGCATAATTTGTACAAAAAGGGTTATTATCAAAATTCCTTTTGATTTACTCAATTTTTTATATTTTTATAATTACAATGAAACTTTCAAAATGGGGTAGTGAAAATAGACACTAACTCAGAATTAAAAGCCTTGAAGTGTCATTGTATTTTCTTGATTGAATAACAAAAAATGTACATTTTTCTATACAGAACGTATAATACTTCATGTTAATAATGACAATATATTGGTTTAAACATTTAGTTTATTATTTGCATTATTCTTTCATTTCTTTCTTTTGAAACTGTTGGGATATTTGAATATAGTAATAATTAATAAGTTACAGTTACTTTGACTGAGAATCAAAATATCATATTCTATTTTAATTTTTCTTTATACCAAATTTTTTTTATTAATAATTGACAAGCTATGTGTCTTATAAATAAAAAACAAAAAGTTGCAATTTTCATTTATTGTGAGCTAGTTTACAGTATTGATTTTTTTTTCTTTTTTTAATTTTTAAATCCTTTGTTAAAAATGGAATTTAAATCATACAGCACTGTTTTTACGGAAACGCGCCAACAGAAACACTGACTAGACATCACGTGATTCGTTTCGACCAATCAGAATTCTAGAAGTGCCTCTTGCACACAAGTAAAGTTGAAACATATGTATGTACGATTTGCGACGTTCACTTACCAAAGTGTTAACAAACGTCCCAAACAGTTCCAATTAATTCTGTGAAAAATATTTCATACTTCCAGACTTATTCCAGAAATTAAAAGACATTTCCAACTTAAACTTAGAAATATAAAATCCGATTTATAGGATTACGTATGTGGGACTGCTTGGAAGTTTGAACGCGGGTATAAAAGCAAGACAAACTAAGACTTGGCTTATTTTTCAATAACTCTACAATTTTTACGATATACTGGCCTTTCGTCATCGCACAACTTTTTCATTATAAATTATAATAATTCTGTGATCTACTAGAGAAAGCACTCAATACCAGTTTCAATGGTAATTGGAAATGAGTCAGAATTAAATAGCTATTTTTTTTTTTTTTTTTTTTTTTTTTTTTAAATTTTTTTAATTACTTTTAGTGTAAAACTTCTTTTTTTTTATTTAAAAATTTTATTTTACTTGGAAAAAAAGCAAATGTTATTAAAAATATAAATCCCTGTCTCTTTGTCACATCTCCGAAACCACAAGACCCCTCTCCATCTCGCTTGCCTCCTTCTTCTTGAAAAAACAAATTAACCACACCTATACTTTCTCTGTCTGTTCTTTGTATCTCAGACCTAACGAGTCTGACTCGAGCAA
>JABFOV010006299.1:0-10860 GCA_022817685.1 Aradophagus sp. ZL-2020
ATTTGAAATGAATTTCAGACCGAATTCACCGATTTAACTTTTCATTTATTTGAAAAAAAATAAAATTTAAAATTACAAAAAAATACAAAACTAAATCCGCCGGTGGTCTCTGGTCAATCGCAAACAAACTTTACATTTTAAATGTCTATATCATTCAAACAATAATGCATTTGTTTGAAGTAAATAAAATTAATAACTGTAAGATCAATCCTTCTTAATCAAGGTCTCAAAAGTCCTGCTTGAAATTTATTAATCAGAAATATGTCAATGTTCATAAGTGGACCAACATACGGTAATCAGTGAAATCCAGTAAGATAATTATACTTCGATGTTGGATTTTTGTCCATATTCTAGTAAAAGACGTTCATGGAATGAACAAATTTTTATGGTAACGTCAAATGATACCAACTAATAACTTATTGACAATTCCATGTAGATGATACATTATTATATTGAGGTTGCAATGAGCTGTATGTATTATTATCTGATAAAAAATAATATTAAATTTTATTGGATTTCTATGATTTGTTGATTCCGTACGTTGGGTACTTTTTAAAATAACCATATATAAACATATATGTACAGAAACAATATGTATGGAAACGTAAAAATTACTTCCGATCTAAAATATATCAACGAGTTTCTATTTTATTTTGACTACCAAAGTAGAATAAATATTTATTTACAGTTTTGTGCAGTGTTGTCAGATTATTAGGATTTTTCCCAAATTTAATGAAAATGATAATTATTTTGTGGGAACGTTTTGTGGGCTTTATTATATTAATAGAATGAAATATTTCAATTCGTTGTTGTTATACAATTTTAAAATGTTCTCAGACTTGCTTCATAGTGAACAATTATTTTAACATTGCATTTGTTTTATATATGATTAATTACAAAACTGTGATATTAATCCATTCAAACCTCGATTGAGTGATTAGCTTTTGAGTTAAAATTACTGGATCGAGGTTCCCCCACCAACGTTTGATTTTCTACTTTTTTGTGCTATAGGATGAGAGTATGGGCAGTCGCTAAATCAAGGTTTCGATTACTTTGATTGTTTTTTTTATTTTGTCTTTTTTCAACATGATAGAAGTTAGTCATTTAATGGGAAAGCGGTGCATTAATCTGACAGCACTGATTTTGTTTTCTTATAATTATTTACTAGTAGTTTTCTACTAAGACGTGGTGAAACAGAGAAATTGTATCATGAAAGTATGCTGCTGTTTTTATCATTTTCATATCAAGTTGTATTGTACAATGATGATGTTTATGTTGTCAGCATACAATTACTAAAAATTTACAGCGAAATTTGTATCTTATATCTTTCTTAAGTCATAAGAACGTTAGTCGTTATTTAAGCTATAATTATACTTATATGAATATTACTTTACAAATTGCTATGCATCGATTAGACTTTTTTCTTGTTGATTATATAAATGTATCTGCTTGGGTAGGCGAAGGTACTGAGTCAGACTTTTAAGTAAAATTTTTCATTAGCACCTTCTTTGACCCAAGTAACGATATGTTCATTTTTTTATACACTCAGTTCTCACGTAGGTATCCCTTTAAGGGTATCTATAATTGTGATCGTCGAGAATTCATTCACGACGATAACCAGGATTTCTCTGCCGAGTTTCACACTTCTCAGAGCTCGCGCATGCTCAAGTGATACGATGAAAAGTATAATGAGGGAGAAGGGATGATGCGGTAGAACTTTGGGTACCCAATTAACTCTGTTTATACCTGTCGGGTATTGATATTCACTCCGTTACCTACGTGGGGGTTAAGTGAATAGGTTTTTAAGTGCATATGTTATAAATATGTTGAAATAGTACAAGAGCATAATTTTGTTCTACAAATTATTGCACTGTACTGCACTTATATAGTGCTGTACTGAAAAAAAACTTGTCTAATAAGTTTATTAAAATTGTATATTTTTGTGAAAAAAAAATAATAATAAAATGAATGTGACATATTGTATTCTTTTGTTTTTTAAAAATATCAAAAATCATATAATCTTGCATAGTGAATGTAAGAACAAATTAACATTGATTTGTTAATTTTGAATTTATGAATAAATATCATAAGTACTTAATGTATATCGAATACCTTCCAATTTGAATTGTTCGTTCATATATTGATAGTATTTATTTTCAAATAATAAAACAAGTGTGTTATATAATAAAATAAAAGTTTCTATGTAGAAACCATGTAGTACTGAATTTGTATCCCTAAAGTTTAAAATAATCAATTCACCTATTTTATATATTTTAATAATAATAATTTGTTTCACATTTTTATAAATGTATTGATATACATGTTTTACAATATTTTATCATTTGATACAAATGCTATGCAAATATATATATATATAAATATTCTTATATTAAGTTCATAAGTAAAATATAACAAGATAATTACAAATTTTGGTACTTTATGTAATTACACAGATATATATATATTGCAGTATAAATAATTATATTACAACATTTACAACAAACATTTTTTGTTAATCTCTTTTATTACATTTAATTATGAAAAGATTCAGAAAGAGCTTTCTGTCTTAAAGAATAAAGCTTTTTCACCCACTTCTCAAATTTTATTTCTTGTCCCATTATTATCTGAAAATTATAAAATTATTAAATTATTTTCATATAATTTTAATTTATTATACTTTACGTATTAAATGAATAGTATTATAGTTTGCATCAATAGAAATTTATTTTTTAAATATAATTTTATGATTTAGTTATAAAACAAATGAAAATTTGTACTTACAGATGAATGAAAGATACTGTCTGAAACAGCAGGCAAAGTATTTAATTTAGGTACTTGTATAGTATCTGCATTTATATCAATTACTATATTCTTCAATTTATTTTCCTTAGATGAAGAAAATTGTTTTTGAACAAATCCTTCAGAATTAATTTCCTCAATTGTGGTATTTGTTTCCATTGGTTCTATTGAAAATTCATCTAAAATATTTTCAATTTCATTGTAAATTTTATTTTATATATATATATATATATATATATTTTATCTTATTAATTAACATCAAGAATTCTGATTTCACCTTTTAAACCAATGTTGCTTAAAGATCGTTCCACAAAAATATTTGGTTTTGAAATCGAGTTAGAACTACTTGAACGACTAGTAGATTTATCTCTAGAATTTGATCTTCGTTTTCTAGTCCTGTTGCTATAACTTGGCGAGGAAGATCTTGATCTTTGCGATCTATAACGACGCCTATCTTTGTCTCGTGAGCTGTCTCTAAAATACTTTTGACTTTTTGATCCTTTCCCCTTATCTCTTTCTCGGTCTCTATCTCTACTTTTTGAACGATATCGTTTTTTTGATTTAGAATATTTAGATTTTTTCCTATATGAACTATCACTAGAGCTCGAACTTGGTGATCTAAAAAATTAAATTTAATCTTTAATTATATTATATTTTTTAATAATAATAACTTACAAATTATTAAGCAAAGCCAATATTTTTAAACGAAAAAAAAAAAAAAAAATTACATTTACAGTTTGACTTACTTGTACAATGCATCAGACTTACCTTGATCTTCTGTATTTTCTACGGTATTTATTACTACTTCGATCTGAGTCAGAATCTGATGAATAACGTGACATCTTCGAGATTTACTTTAAACTGAACATCAAAGTTTAATGAACAAAGGTTAGAACCACTAAATAAAATATAGCATTAATAATTTTACAGGCTTCTGCTGGATTATTATATTCTTGTTATCTTTAATAGCTGATGCTCAAATTTTACCGATATTCAAGCGAACGTCTGTGACTAATATTTTTCTGGATTATGCGGCACCAAACTATTTTTATATGTTATAAAATATGCTGTTATTGAATACAAGTTTTTTCAAAAACGTTACGAAAACCAATCTTGTATCCAAAGGAATTTTATCACGAAATTCAGCTATAAATTGATATTTTATTCAGAGATTGTTAGATAACAAAATAATATTTAAATGCATAATTACTACTAAACTTCAGCAATGCACGTTCTTTGAAAAAAGATTCTTTGTATATCATATATATAATCCAGTCATGGGCCACAATTATAGCTTAGTTACTTTTCTTACAGACAGATGTCGTTACAAGAAAATGTTATTGTTGATGTATTTATTGGCTATGAGAGTGAGCCAGCAAGCTGGAAGTACGTTACAAGAAAAGAATAAATGAGTCCCAATGACGCATTAAAACAAATCATTTTATATTTTCTTGCCGACATTATGTGTTCATGACCGTTGGTTCTCATAGGTATGAGAGGCGCATGCGTTTTTGTCTGTCAAAGCGTCTTATCTGAACGCATCTCAAACGGTTAGCAAATTAAATTTCGCTTTTTCTCAATTTTTAACATCAAATAGCCAGAAAGTAGATAAATGCTACTTGAATTTGGTTTGGAATAGTTATATGCTACACACATGCAATCATATGCTAAGAATAAGTGTAATAGAAAAAAAAATTTAATTGCATCAAATACAATTCACATATTTTTAAACAAAGTAGTATATTATTAAATACAAGGTGTATAATAGTACATACATTACAACAAACAAGCAACAATAATAAAACAAAGCTGCGTATTTCAATTCAAGCCGCCTTCAATTCGATCTTTCCTTTTCAAAATTCATTTCCGTACATAATTCTAGTTTTTTTTTTTTTTTTTTCAATTTTAGCAAAAATGTTCCATCCCTCTCCCGCACAAGATAACAGAAAAAGACGGGCGGTAAGAAAATGATGAAAATAAATTGATTGGAAAATAATAAATTTCTATTGAGCGGAAAATGATGTGGATGCTGGAAAAGGCGAAAAAATTGTTGAACGAAACGCCGGCGGCTCTTGGTCCGCGCGGCTCGGGCTGATTTGCCGAGCGATCACGTGACCGGTCGAAAGCAAATCAGCGCGGCCCGTTGACTCCTGTACGTGGCACCGAGCGTGAATTCTTTCCACATCCGCCATTTTGACATACGGTACTTTTCGGAAGTGATACTTTTATGTTTGACCGTTCCTCGTGAAAGAGATCTTTTTTACTAAAAACGTAAGTAGCTGAAGCAGCGCGAACCCGCGGCTCCGGGGGCTCGCTCGAGCAATCACGTGGCGAGCAGAGCCGCGGAGCAAAAGGTCTCGGATCGCGGGCACCTCGCCACTCGGCCGAATCGAGCGACTCAGTCGTTTGGGAGTAGGTCGACAAAGTGACAGCCGACCGGCTGGCTACGTGTGATCCCATCCGCTTGACTTTTGCGCGACGCACCGCACCTCGAGCACCAGCCGGACCGGAAACCCCGGATTTTTTTTCAACAACGGCGTTTCCTCCGTGGCTTGCTCTAGCGCTCGTCGCATCTCATTCTCGCCCGGTCGCGTCAACGCGCGCAATCATCCCCGGAGATTTAACCGATTGGAAAATATTGTCCATTTTCCCTCGCCCTTTTTTCCCGCCCTTTACGCGGAGTCCTGATCATCGCGGCATTCCATTTTTATCGTCTACGAACCAACAACCCTTGGTTCTCTTTTTTAGGTTAGAGTTTTACCTTTTTCTTTCTTCCACTCCACTTGTCTCCTCCAATATTGTTCTTGAGAACCACTGAGAAAACGATTGTTTCAACTCGCAGCTCGCGCGAAATCTCTGAGGTTGCCAATGCTGTAGCATTGAACCGTAGTGAGGTTTTACAATAAAGACCTGTTTGTAATAAAATTGAGTAGAGCGTGAGACTGTTGTTGACAAGTACTGATAATTACTTGTCCTGCGCTTTCGCTTTTTTATTTCTTAGTTTTTCGTCTTGTGAGTGCAAAACGTATTTGCATTTGCAAACATTTTCACTCACCTTTGTTCTTGGACATCATTTTGTGAGCGTAAAGTTATTAATTATTTGGATTTATTTAATACAATACCGTGACATACATAATAAGTTTCCAAATTTATTGTTGACTAATTATATATTTAATTTTGAAACAAAAGTAACTCTTATCTCAGTCGATTATTGTTCATAGTGTAATTATCTGCTTACTTTTAGATACGTACATAACCAACGCCAATCATGGGGAACATGTTTGCAACTTTATTCAAAGGCCTCTTTGGCAAAAAAGAGATGAGGATTTTAATGGTAGGCCTTGATGCTGCTGGTAAAACCACAATTTTGTACAAATTAAAATTAGGGGAAATAGTTACAACGATTCCCACTATAGGTAAGAAATTCTTTTATTTGATTTTGAATTTAAAGCAATGTTCCATCTAAAGGCATTATTTAATATTTTAATGAGCGAAATAATACAAATGGTACAATTTTTGCAAAAATGTATGAATATAATAATTACTAAGCAAAAAATATCTGTATAACTTTGAAATGAGAATATTATTATTATATATATATTACATATCTGTTTCAATTAATAGGGATTCACAACAATAATGAAAATCAATGTCTTTAATTGATCTGTAATGTTTCATAAAATATTAAGAGGTATGTTCAAGTATTTCAATGTGTCCTCTCTGCCAACAGAATTTTTCCTAATTTAAATGTCATTTAGAAATTATATTAAAAATTTCTTATTTGTCTTATTTGACTCTTCAAAATGTTTTTATCAAAAACTGAGAATGATAAAATATTTGTACTCTTCTTATTACTATTAAGAAAGCATTAGTTTAGATTTAACTTTTTTTTATATTTCAGAGGTCTTTTAAGAATAAAAGCCTTTGTATAGATTATAGAAAAAGATGACAGCACAGTTTTACAGATATTACATATAACGTAATCTGATTTGCTAAATTCATTTCATACTTTAACAAATTGATGAATTAACTAGTCTCAAGTTATATAAATAAAGATTAATTTTGATTGTATTGATATTCTAATTGGTTGGAATGAATCATGTCTGAATGTATTACTATTGGTATTTCTTGTAAAAACAGAGCTATATACCTTAAATAATTTAACTCATAAAAGAGTTAATCTTATTACAGACTATTAATGTATCAGATCAGACACCATAGTATAATAATAATAATAATAGCTACAACCGTCCGAGATTAATTAAATAATCAAAGTCACTATAAAAGAAATCGAATTAGATAATGTGAAGTAATAAGTATTCCAATTGATGACACCAAATCACTTTCTGTACTAACTATTGTTATACATGAATGGATGATTAGATTATTTTATTGCATCTTTACAGAATTAATGGAAGAAATGTAGAAAGAAAGAAGAACTTTTATAATTCTTAGAATTGTATTTTAAAAAATATGATAAATAAAACATTGTAATTAATTACTGCAATTTTTCTCTTTTTTACAGGGTTCAATGTAGAGACTGTTGAGTATAAAAATATTAGTTTTACAGTGTGGGATGTTGGTGGTCAGGATAAAATAAGACCTCTATGGCGACATTACTTCCAAAATACACAAGTAAGTTGGTTGGCATTCAGAAAGTTTATGTAGATTATAATGCAACAACATAAATTTCAGATGTATGAGAAAAGAAGATTGCAGTTTGATAAATAAAAAATTTAAATATTACTTCTGCAAAACCAGCATTTAAAATATCAAACCATACTTTAATAATTATAATTATTAAGATGTTAATCTATTACAATATGTTCTAAATTAATTTTTTTTTTCAATAGGGTTTAATATTTGTTGTGGACAGTAATGATAGAGAACGTATCGGAGAAGCTCGTGAAGAACTGATGAGAATGTTAGCAGAAGATGAACTCAGGGATGCAGTGCTTCTTATATTTGCTAATAAACAGGTATTTATCATTTTTTATTATAGGTTTGCGTATATAAGATCTAGTTTATGTTTATAAAAAAAAAAGTTTAATTGTAATTGAATATTTACAACTATTCAAAATTATTTTCTAAATTTTTAAGCATAAAACTTTTGAAAAAAAAAGAAAGAAAAACTGAACTTTTATTTAACATTCATTTTGAAACCATTTCATAAGTATATAGAAACTATCTTAAAAATAACTTAAGACTATTACTATTAAGCGTAAAACAATTGTAATTGTAGGATTTACCAAATGCAATGAACGCGGCAGAGATAACTGATAAACTAGGTTTACACTCGTTGCGCAATCGAAATTGGTACATCCAAGCGACGTGTGCAACGAGCGGTGATGGACTATACGAGGGACTTGACTGGCTCTCTAATCAGCTCAAAAATGCCAACCGCTAATGAGTTACTCCAACAACATTCAGTTGCTATTTTAACGTCAAGTTCAACCAGGAAAACAAATCAGACAAAAATAAAAGAAATGAAAAGCAAGCAAATCTGCACACTCATCCCCCGTGGCATCAGTTAAGCATTTGAGATATCATGATTTGAAGTTGACGAATGAATGTGAATTATTGGTATCAGAATTGCTTTATTTTGTGCCACCACGTCGTTTCGATATTAAAATAAATTTATATATCACTTTCTACATATATTCTATATATAAATTCAGCGGTGATTCCATCCTGAAAAAATTTTGTAAAATTAATTACCATGAATGTGAACAAATTATTTCCTGGGGGATGAAAATGTAAATGCCGTCAATGTACGGCGGCCTCACTGAACTATTGCCTCGTGCAACTTATTATTCTAATTATTATTATTATTATTAATTATTATTATTATTAATTAATATTACATTAGCATTATAGTTACACTTTTTACACAAAGATACCACTAAAAGCAAGTGGACGATTTGGAAGAAATTAATGTACCTTGCAGGGATCCAAAACAAGCAGACCGTACATTCATCGGCTGATTTTAATTTAATCGATTGATATACTTTTTCAATAGAAATTTATATTTATGTATGTGTTTATGTAAAAATAAATAAACATATATTTATATATATGCACATACATGAATATAGAAAACATAAGACTAAATGAGAGATGATATAGAAAATCGCGCGATGTTATCAGTTTGAGTGCGTTGGATATGCTGATTTATTATAATGTAGCTGCATATTGTACATTACGTAATTATAAATAAGTCGACAAAATGATTCAAATGATGTGATTTACAAATATAAGAGGATATCGTTATGTCCACTACATCGCATCGATAGCTTCTACAATCAACAATTTTAGGTTACAGAAAATGGGGTCAAATATAGTAAAGAAAAAAAGAAAAAAAGAAAAAAAAGGAAAAAAAAAACAAAGAACAGAATGTTGGGAGTAGAAAAGGAAAACGTACTAAAATACGTTACTATAAAATTATATGAATTAAGATATTGATTGGTTCTGATGCTGATTCCTCTGTTTTATCCAAGTCTAGGTCTACGTTTGATAGTGGTGCTACTGTTGCGTAGTGTCTTTATCGTACGTCGATCATCGATTTAAAATATACGATATATCTCAGTGTAAAAGAGAATGAAAAACGTCTTTTATTTATTCAATACATCGTAATTTGAAAAATGTCGACATTCCGCGAATCGATGAACGCGCGACGAGCCATAAATTTTTTCTATAGGAAACGGATAGGTAACGTTATTTCATACCAAGAGGCGAAACTTTTTACAGATTAAAGAACATAAGATGAAAAAAGTAATTGGTGACTGATCGCTCATATATATACATATTTTTTTCTTCGTATATACATACATACATACATATATATGTATACTTTTTTCTGTCTTTTGTTTTCATTCCTTTTTGTTTTTTGTTTTTCTTTTTTTTATTTTTTTTATTTTTTATTATTATTATTTTTTAATACTGTTGATGAAAAAGCCCTTTCCCTTATAATGCGAAAATTCATATAATTATGTATGAATGTTTAAAACGATTTGTGAAATATACTGTAATTGTGCTTTATATAGTCTATGTTTTTTTCCACGAGCAGCTTCATACACTTTATACTTTTAAAATTTAGCTCGTTCATATGAAGGATTTTCAAATAAAAAGACGTTTAGTTTTTTTCAACATTTTTTGCTTATGATTATCTTTTTCCTTTCCTTGTCTATCTTTCCTTCCCTTCTAATTTACGAATGTAATATTTAGTCTGATATTATTTTGTTTTGTAATGTACATTCTAATATTATTTATTACATTAAATATTTCTCAGTATTTTTACAAGGATATCAGATATCACTATTATATCACATAACAATGTTACAGTGATAGTAGATATATCAAACATGTCTTAATAACATGTTAAAATTATTACCATAAGAATATATCACCCTTACTAGAGTCTTATAATTATTAATCATAAGTAAAATAATTTACAGTTATAAATTTGCGAACTTATATAATGAAATTTCATATTTCCATGATTTACGTAATGAGTTATTGTTAACTTACTTGTCGCTTAGGTCAGAGTAATGACAAGATCTGTCACAATAATGTCAGATATATATTATAAGAATATCTTGGTGATACTACAGGAATATAAGTGATATCATAAATATATCTGAATGATATGAATTAAACCATTTCTGGATGCAGCTCACTTCCATTAATATAGGAAGAGCTGAAAAAGAACAGCTGCGTCTCTCGATCACGTGGTCACACACAGCTGTATAGTTACGATTCGTAACTTTGAAGTTAGAATGGATGTTAATTTTTTTTTTTTTTTTTTTTTTTTTTTTTTTTTATTATATACTTTTTTTTTCTATTTTTTTTTTATTTTTTCATAATCTGTTTCTTTTAAACACCTCCTTACTCCCCAGACCCCTTTTTCTTCCTTTTTCTTCATCTCTCTTGACATAAAAATTATTTATTCATCTTTTACCCTTGTCCTCTTTTACTCGTCTACTCTTCTTTCATTCTTCTTCTTTCTGCTTATGCGCTCGTAGACGAGAGGTTGTAATTATACAGAATTGTGTGTTGCATGAG
>JABFOV010006300.1:0-10859 GCA_022817685.1 Aradophagus sp. ZL-2020
AAATGAAGATGAAATTGCATTTTCATTTCGAGCGTCGTTAGTGTCGGCAGAGGGGTGCACGCGCGGCCTCCCCTCACTCCCCATCATTCCGTCGCGAGCCCTCGAAGTGACCGGTCGTGTGCGCGCGAGTCTCTTACTACTTTTAACCGCGGATTCGTGATTTTCTTTGGTATCGCAAGTTAATCGTTGATGTAACATTGTTCCTCCGTTTAAACTCATTAGTTAACGCGTCGTGAGTGTATCAAATCGTCATTTTTGCCCATCAATCGAAGTCTTCAATTTTTCAGTCATACCGATGTTTCTCACCAGGATCCTGCCTTTTTGGAAAAAACGTACATGTAAGTTACTTATTCAGTCCAGTTTTTCCTTACAAATGTTGTTTTTTTCTTTGCTCCTATGAGTGATGTTCAAATCAATCGGCGGTAGCCGTTAACGGCTTTTTTAAATAAAAGAAAAAAGACAAATACAACGTACGAATAACGTATAAGATAAGAATATAAATTGATAAAACGAAATTGATATATAATGGATGAAACGAAATAGTATAATTGATGAAACGAAATAGTGGGGGTATTTCCCTAGGAAAATTCCTATAAGTTGTGACCCGCGCAAAAGTACGTTTGCAGTATGAACGTGCATTCGTCTTGAAGTGGACAACAACATTCGTAATCGAAATGGACAGACAAAATAAAGATGAAATAACATTTTCATTTTGAGCGTCGTTAGTGTCGGCAAAGGGGTACACGTACGGCCGCCCATCATCTCGCCGCATCATTTCTTCGCGAGCTGTCGATATTACCGGCCGTGTACGCGCGAGTCTTTTACAACTTTTTACCGCAAATTTGTGATTTCTTTTAGTATCGCGAATTCATAACCGATTCAACATTGCTTCGCCGTTTAAAATAATATATGTTTTTTTTTCCTTTTTTTGTATCAGCGGATTCTTTGTTTATTTGTCCATGGCTAAATTTAAACCACAATCTCGTTTTTTCTTGGAAAAAAGTGTATGTAATTTATTTATTCAATCAAAACTGTTTCTTGTTCGAAATCATAAAAAAATTTTCTATTATTTTTAAAATAATTGTATGACTTAATATTTGTTTTTGTATTGTATTCATAAAATGATGTTCTTAGAAAAGATGGAAAACTGTTAGCTTGGCATATTTAATTGGAAAAACTTTAAAATATATTTAAGCTTAAATTTCATGATCATGTTTTAAAATTCAAATTCAGGCTTACTTTTTTGTTTATTCGCTCTCCATATAGATTCAGTTATCGCCTTAAGTTTTATTTTCATTTAAAAATCTTTAAACTTGTTAATTTTAAATCTCTGCTAAATACAAGTGTAACGTTCATAAATTTAAGTCAGAGAAATGTTAAGAAATCAGTCTGGAAAATCTGTAAAAGTCAACAAATTTGATTCATGAAAATTTGTTGCCACCTTGTTATGATAAACCTTACTATGTCTGTTTTACTTATTTATGTTTTATAATATTATTGAAATTTAATTTCAGCAATTTTGATATAAAAATCTTTATTCACTGATTGAAATGAAATATTTGATTAATTCAAGTAAAATAAAATGTATATTTTTTTTAGGTACAATTGCCACATGCGGAGCTCTAACGTATGGTTTAGTTGCATTCAAAAGAGGTGATTCAATGTTACAGCAAAAAATGATGCGTGCAAGAGTATTTTTCCAAGCCTTCACCATCGCAGCTTTCTTCTTTGGTACTGCTGGATTAAAAGTTATGAAAGATAACTTATTTAAAGACAAGAAAGGAGAACTAAAAAATATGGAGGTAACTGCAGCATCAAAAACATAAATTTATACAAATTTTCACTCTTGTTGTTAATTATTATAAAGTGTAGATATTAAATCTCTTTATGTTTATTAATATAAGAGAAAACAAAAAAGATAGAATAATTACATTCATTTTATAGAAAAATGTATTCTTATTATGACAAAAGAAAAAACAATTTATACATTAAACAGCACTACTGTTATATTTTGTGAACTATAAAAGGTCATATATTTTTACTCATATATGTTACAAAGTAACGAATGTTTGTACTTTTCTTACACTTGTTACATTCATTCAATTCTTTAATTTCTATTAACAATTGACTTGTTTTTAAATATAATTCTTCAGTGTTCTATTATTTTGATTGTTTTTAATTATAAGGTAAACTTTTGCAATCTAATTTTCGTGATTTTAAATTTATACTACCACTATAAATATATCGTGTAACTTTGTGTCATAGAAACACGCACTTCTGAACTTCCATATACAATGAACGGTTAGAAATGAATTACAGGTGGTAAGAAACGTGATTAAAAAACATAAATATGGGAAAATAATTTCAAAAACGACTTTATAAAGATTTTCATCGCCGTGTGATTTTGCTATACGCAATTGCACAATGATTTATATACAAAATCCCTTAAAAACGAAACTATTAAGTGATTCAGGGGATGTCGAGAACACAATTGTTAGCCTACCTTAAAAATGTACTGTTTTTACTTAAAAATGAGCAATGCTTAAATACGCTACAACTAAATTCTATAGTTTAATAATTTAATCGTGATTTTTATTTGAAAATGGCCATTTTAAAGTTCCTGAACCCAGTTTACGGACACCGCTGGTGCTTAATGACCGCGATCGTAAACTTGGTGGACTGTTTGACGAATTACAGCTGCTGAGACTTGTGCTCGGCGTGAGGCCGAAAATTTCCTGAACCGTCGGCCTCGACGCAGAATAGTCATGCTGCACTGATTCTGAAAAAAGTACAATAAATAAATTTGAAAATTCTTCAAGATAAATTCTTTAGAGAATCACATATATTTTATATACTTTTCTCTCTTCCATTCTTTTCTAACATTTTATTTACTTTCAGAAACAAATTTTGGAAAGATTTTTTTGAAAGCTTGTAATACAATTAGATAACAATCATATTAAAGTGTATTAAAAAATGAAAAAACATACCAATCAGTGGGGTTTCATCATATAAAGATCCTTGTCTTTTGTTACTAATGAAAGAATTCCTTGCGCTTTCAATACATGGAACATCTTGAATAGATTCTGCAGTATGCTTCCATCTTAGATGATCTTTTGCGTGATTCATGAGGTGTCTTAACCACTTCTCATATTCTTCAGTTGATTCTAGTCGTAATATTGCCACTTTTTCTGCACCATCTATTTTGTTAGTTATTCGTATCTCTTTGGGCGATGTTTTTGATGTTGCTATTGTAGTTTCCTAAAACATTTATTATTTTTTAATTAACCTTTTGAAGATATAAGTTTACTCATTTAATATCGCAATTTATATGAGTGAGAAGTTTTCCACATGGATATATCCTCGCAATTTTAACTTTCGGCAAATTCAAACAATCAAATTGAAATACACATATTTCAAATTTGTTCTGAAAATATACTTCAGATTCGTTTTAATTTGTTCAAAGTTCAAATCATATGAATATTTTTACAAAATGATAATAAATGATAATGTTGTGATGACTTATTTTCTAATATGTACATTTCTTCATTTTTACTAACCCTGTTAATTGGTACAGTTTGAATGCAACTTTGATCTTCGTCGGCTAACTTCCTTGAATCCCACGTCTGAATAGCAAATCCTCGAAGTCGAGCCCAACATTTTACGTCATTCAAATCAACGCTGCCACAACAAACGTCTTTTTTTACACAATCTGGCTGTGCTGCCAGACGACAGCAGAAATGCCCAAACAATGGTAGTTCGTGGTTCTTATTTTCTGTAACATATTAATATTTCTATGTATTCATTGCATTGATGCAAAGCTTTCTAGGAAATGATGTCTCAATTCCATTTTTATTTAACAAAATTAATTTTATTAAAGCAATAATTAAAAAAAAAAAAATGAAACATGGAAAAGTAACAGATATTTCGTATTATATTTATTTCCATTTCGAATGCAAGATTCGATTCTTTCATTCAATAACTTAAAGTGTTGACTCAATATAAAAAAATTTTTAATCTTACATTATTATATTCTTATTGCTCAAATTTTTTACTTTTTTATAATGTATAATACAGAAACTCTAATGATACAATAATGATGACAAAACTATTTTAAATTAGAGAATTGCTGATTTTAATCATTCGCTAAAGAAACTTTAAGAAATTTTAAAGCATCTAGTCGAGTTTCCATGAACAAAAAGAACTGAGAGGTCACCTGAAAAGGGATTTCATTTCATTTCATTTCATTTCATTTCATTTTACTTTTTATCCTGTATCTGTTATTAGATTTCCTTTGTGTTAGATTTATATTAGATATCCTGTATCTTTATTTATGCATATTGCATGAATATTGAATTTAATTTTAATTAATTAATTTTATTTGCAGTAGCTAAAAATTACCTAAATTATTAATGATCAAATCATGTGTGTGAATATTTTCATCAGTATCATCTAATTTTAATTTCGCTGAAGCCATTAAATCAAAATGTGGTCCTCTGAAACAGTCAAATTACAATTGTTATTACAATCTACTAAATCAAATTAAATAATTTCATATACATTCGATTATGAAAGAAAATAGGTTGATTTTAACTATTAATGGTGGTTTACAAAGATTTAGTTGAACAATGACGTACATTTTACCAGAATTCAGTTCATCTCGAAGAGAAGCGGCAAGCTTTTTTCCAACTGTTTTCGAAATCGAAGAATGGATTGTCTTTTTTATTCTTCTAGGAGCACTCGCAATACTCAAATCTTCTTGAAGTACGTGACTATAAATCTCCAAGGTCAATTCAAAATCTGGTGGCACTTTGTTACTGAAATGTGAAATAGCAATTACTTTATTTGAATTTCACATTTCTGTGAATAATTTAACATTTTTTTTTAATAAGTGAATAAATTGTTTTTAATTGTTATAGTTGACTTTTAACAGTAACTAATAATTTTTTATTTTTTATTTGAACTTTTGAAAATTTTGAACAAAGTAGATGTATATTTAAAAAAAAATATACACATACATCAAACAAATTTGAAGATATATTTACTTCAAATTTTGTATTTACATTTTTCAAAAATTTATATCGTACAAATAATTCCAAGATGGAAATTTTCCACTCATTTTTATATTTGTGTTAAAATGCTTAATAAATATTGAAATAAAAACAGTTAATTCTTACAAAACCAAAACATCTGGGAAGCTTATATCCGTAAGAGCTCTGTCTACCGGACAAAGCAGTGCTGTATCGTGAATTTCAGTGCCAATGCGTGCTAGACAGAAAACTGCAAATCTTCGATAATCTCCTCGATTTTTGAAATGATCTGAATCCCGCCACATCAAAGGGATCCTTAATTCCGACAGCGATAGCCTTGCGGTGCTTGCTGATAAACTGAAAAAAAGGAACAAAGTTTAGCACTAATCCCATGATTACAAGTTTAATAATATATTATAATACGACAAAAAAGTATTATTAACATTCCTTAACTGTACTCATTCATTTAATTTTATTGAAATAATAATTGTTGAAGTATCATTAAACAATATAGTCATAGTATTATAATTAATATAAAATAAAAGTTACGATTGAAAAGTATCATAATATTGTTTCCAAAAAATGCAGTAACAGATGCATTAAACATTGATTTACTGTAATATTGCACCTGGTTTTATTGGAAGGTTCCCTTTTTCGTCGTTGAAGTTCTGCCATGTATGCGGACATCTTTTCGTTGGATGTCAGCAATGCCCGCGCAGCCTCCAGGCTTTGAGCTCGATGTCGAGCAGCAGCCAGGAGCCTGGCCGAACCCTCTCGCATCTTAATCTCCACTTCGATCTTTTGCTCGAGATCATGCTCCTGAAACAAAAGAACATTTTTATTATTGCATATTATTTCCGATTATCAACATTATTAGTCGATTTTCTTCTACAAAATCTTCTTCATTAAGTAAATTTTCTTATCCTAAATAATTTGCATCTAAAATTCAAATAATTATTTCTAAATAATTTGAAGTAAAGTTGGTCATCTGAAATCGTTACAATTCTTAATGTATTGTTTCACTTATTAATGATTCTTCTTCTTTCAATCCATGCATTTTAGTTCAATTTTTTTTGTTCAATTAAAAAAATGTTTATCGAGTCAATACAAAATACATATTAGCAACTTATACGCTCCAAACTATACAAATTCCTCGAAATCATTAAGTACGTTTATTAACAATCCTCACATAATCTTCCCAATTAGGAACAACGACATCTACCGATGATTTTAAATCGCGACCAGAAACTCGTGGCCTCGACGTACCAAGAACTTCTAGGCATCTCTTAAAACCTTGTACCCTTGGCGCTCGAAAAATCGTGCCTTTGTCCAAAGCGCGCTGGATTTCGCGCAGAAAGAAAGCAACGGTGAACGCAATAAGGAACGTATCGATTCACAACGATAACATTGCATAACTCCGCAAGTCGCGATACAATCTTTAAAAACTCCCGACTCTTTTGCCACTTTTTTTTTGCCCAATTACGCTCACGCTTCTCGCTCGAAAACCGCGATTTCTCGAGTCAATGGCTCCGCGCTTCAACTTGATTTGAATACACCGCTGGTTGTTTCCTTTCTCGGCTCATCTTTTTCCTCTCCATCTTCTCTTTGCAAGGCAAAGTAAATGAATGGCAATTTTGCGTTTGGATAATAAATTTAGGTAGATGAGTCAAAGAGAGAGAAAATAAGAGTAAAGGAAAAGGAAGTAATGGCGAAAAAGGAAAAGGAAGGATAGAATGAAAGAAAAAGAAGTGAAGAATAAAGAGAAACGAGAGAGAAGGAAACAATAACAAACAAGAAAAGACAAGGATGAAATAATGGGAAAGGAAGGGAATAATGAAAATGAAAAGGGGCAGAGAAGGATGAAGAAAGAAAAAGAAAAGGAACGAATGAATAAAGGAAAAGGGAAAAAAGGAAAGGAAAGAAATAACGAAAAAGGGAAGGGCAGGAGTGAATAAAAAAGAAAAAAAAGAAGAAAAAAGAGCGCGCGGATACGTGGGCGACGCAGCAGTCAATCGAGTACACTCGGGGCCGAGTCGGCGACTCGGCGCGAAGGTTATGACGCTACGCAACGCTCGCAAATGACGTTACATGACGAGCGGTCGGTCCACTCGAGCGAGTCGCGCTGTCGCACTCGAGCGCGAATCGCGGCACTTGTCGCCCTCGCAGCCACGCGTATAACAATGCCGGTCTTCGGCAATTGTCACGTCATTGTGGAAAAACAATCGATGAGTTTCGCGGAGTTACGAAATTGCGGGTTTCACACGCGGATTAATATCGGTATTCCTCTTTCGTATCTCGATTTGTAAAATCTATGTAATTAGGTAGATTTACGATCATTATTCATAAAAGTGAGAAATCAATATATCAAGCGTTTGTTTATCTTTCTGGTCAAGGTTTTGTTGTAACAATAAAAAGTTCATCAAGGTAAATGCTCGAAATTTTGTGAATTCTTTTTTTAATTGTGAAAATCATGGCTGTTTTATTTTCAATGATGACAGGGGGAAGAAATTAGTGTATTGTACTCTCGAAGAAAAACATAAACATGTAATGTAAACAAAAGACAACAATGTTTTCATTTGTTTGTTTTTGAGTGTTTATATGTTCTTGCTGTTACTTTAAAAACACTATTTAACCAGTTATTCAAAAAAATGTTCAAATATCTTTGTGTCTTTTTAATTGCGTTTATTATTTTGAAATGAAATCAATATTTTTACGGCTAACAAGATGCGTCATCGGAGCAGTTAGGTAGATATTTACGATTTTTCTATGAAACGTATTTCATCATAAAAGATTATGAGTATTTTGCGTATTAAAATTGTCTGAAAAAACTGAATCTTGTTTTTGTAACGAAACCGTCTATTTGTTGGAGCGAACAAAGAAGCATACCAAAAGGATAATAAGTGCCAAGAGTCCAAGTACAATTAAGCGCGATGGTTAAAAAGATAATGTTTGCTTTGGGATGCGTCGGTTCGAGTGGGTTTTTAGTCTCGTGAGCAGCGTGGTCGGTGAAAAAGGGTACTACCAAAGACAAGCTTTGAGACTCCGTGACTCGCGAGTTCGTCGACCGGTTGAACTTGGTGCACGACCCGACATTTTCCTAACTTCCAACATTGTGCCTTTACAATCAATACGCCGCATCTCGTTAAGATTTTTCCCCGACATTTGCATGCCCATGATTAAGGCTTTGGACTTTGGATGAAAATAATCAAACTATTCCAACTTTACGTAGAAACTTTATATATACAAGTACTATTATATTTATAAAGAATTGAGAATTAAATGGAAATCGAATAATAATAGTCCTATCATTTGTTTGTTTACATTTTCTTTGGCACTTTGATTTCAATCATCAAGGACAACAACAATAACATTACATGTTTACATTGTGTGTTGACATTTTCATATCTTTATTTTATAAGTTCAATGCAATAGGATGTTAAACATTATATAATATTATAGATTTAATCTACCATTACTTTTATTTTGAGTGCGTTTTAATTTAGTTTATATTTGTGAAATTAACCGCGACAGACATTTACATTGATTCTGAATTTTAAGGTTAACTTTACATAATCAAAGACGAGACATTGTTGGCGTGACAATTGTTTTTGCAGTTTTTCAAAAAATAGTATCCTTTATATAATTTTCGTTTTTGTTTTCATTGACTAATAAGCTTTGCAAATTTCGAATACATTGAAATTTATGGTTTAATCAACTTTATTATTATATATAAATAAGTCAAATTTAATTTACGTTTGAATAAGTTCCAATGTCCAACTTCTTCATTCTTCTTCACTAAACTTCACACTGAAATTGCAATTACACTTTTCTTCTCATATTTTATTTATTGTCATACTATTTATAGTCTTCCCTGTCATATAAATTATTCTTATATCAAGATATCGACAACTATTAACGCTACGACGTTCTGGTCATTTGCCAATGTAATAATACGGAAATTATTTATGGGTTGTGCGAGAGTTATGTCGTAATTTTTACGACCAGATGAAACAATATGAAAACAAAATGCAAGTTAATTTCTACTTTTATTTAATAAATGAGACATTGTATCACAATATAATCATTAAGATGATTTCTATTAGGAAGAACAGCGAATACAGATACTTTTGATACCAAATAATCGCTTAAGAGTCGCTTTAATACACATTAACACTGAAGCGAAATGAGACAAAAACTTTTGTTTTTAATTTTTTATAGTAAATTTAATATTAATGTATTTTCACACTCCAATATTTGATTGCCCAATTACCAACTCTCATCTTCAAGTTTATAAACAAGTGAACTAAAAATAACGACCATTGTTTTATAGTAAAACTAATAATATACTGTTGCAATAACAATTATTTACTTTACAAAGCACTTAAAAACTAATTTTTAAAGAAAGTTATTTCAAGTCTGCAGTCGTCAATTTTGCAATTATTTAAAATACAATTTCAGATAGCATTTTACCTGTCTCGGCGATTTCGATAGTATTAATGTCGTCATGAAAACTTTTGAAACCATTCACAACACACGAATAAGAATAAAAACAACGGCAATGTTTAACCGGCTAAGTTTGAGTACGAAAATCAAATCAGCTTGAAGTAACGAGAAAGCATTATGGCAAACAGCAGGGCGCGTCGTCAACGCAGACTGAATAGAGGGTGGTTTTGGATTTCGACACCGGCGGAGCTATCAGTCTTGGGGGGAGTACCGGCGCCGTAGGATATATCGACCCATTACATGTAAACGCTCACACAAACTCTTTTCCCACCGAACTCGCTTTTTAATCACCGCAAACTTTGACACCAAATTTAATCGAATTAGACACTCTTCAGATTTAATTTGGGTACTTAGTTTTTTTCAATTTAATCCCTTTTTATAATATATATCATTTGAAATTTGCAAATAATTTTTTTTTTTCAACTTTGATTAATTTCATTAGCTCACGTATCGTTAAATATATTTAAATAAAAAGTTTAAAAAGTTTATTCATTTGATATATTCTGTCAAATGAAATTTGAACTTTTAAAATGAATCAATAAAATAGCTCTGTTTCATGATCTGGGAAAGGTCAATAATTCAATTAAAATTCTAATTTTGAATTATATATTATACAAATGTACAAATTTTTTTTGCAATGTGGAGAATTTTCTTCTTTGCAAAAGTCGTCCTTAGATAATAATCCTTGATAATTTTCAATTCAGTATTAATAAATCATTCACTTTAAACTTTTATTAACTGTGATTTCCCAATTGGAAATGACTTATTCTTTTCACAACGATAACGTTTTGTTGCCAGTTTCGTTTAAGGCAATTTATTGTTTCGATAACATTAGTCTTTTGGTAATTTTGTTGATAAAAATTCCATTTACGTCAGCTCGACTGGTCGGTCGAATAAAAATCGTTAAAATAAGAGTCGTTAAAATAAAAATATATAGTACACTGTGTCTGTATGGGTTGGCACCTACGTGACCAGGTAAAGAGTACTATACTTAGACAACGTTAAGTGGAACGAGGACAGTTGACCTCTTCTTTCTTATCACTTCTTATAAAGTGAGTTTGGTATTTCAATTAAACTCTGCCTCTTTTTTATCGCAGTGCATTTAATGTTACTTTATTGCATTAGATGTCAGTAGAAGTCACTTTCAACTCAACTTTTTGTCACAATTTCATCATACCCTCTTCAAACAAATTTATTTCTTGAGTGTATTTTTATGATAAATGAAAACCACTTGTGATGAGAATAAAATATTTATTATAAATTAAGATTTCCGATTTTTCTGTGTAAAAATGTCGATCAGTGATTTATTCATATGTGATTGTATAATCT